>OY856411.1:778962368-779237368 GCA_963693085.1 Alisma plantago-aquatica | reverse complement strand
TTCACTGATAACAATAAGTGGGCTAATGATCTATTAGGACTCATACATACTATTGTGTGTGGAACTTTAAGAACAACTGCTAGAGGTGGGTATCAATACTTCATTACACATAGTGATGACTTTCGTAGGTTTGACTATGTTTATTTAATGAAATATAAGTCAGAAACTCTATCAAAGTTCAAGGCGTTAATGAATGAAGTACATAAACAACTTGGTAAAAGCATTAAGGTACTTTGTTCTGATAGAGGGAGAATACTTAAACTAAGAGGTTGTAAACCTTCTTAGTGCCCATGGGATTGTATCTCAGTGGACTCCACCCAGAACGCCTCAACATGATGGTGTGTCAGAAAGAAGGAATTTCACATTGCTAGATATTGTGTGATCTATGATGAGTTCAGTTGAGCTTCCAACGACCTTTTGGGGGCATGCTCTAGAAATTGCCACATTTACACTAAGCCGAGTATCAACTAAGTTGCTTCAAAAGACACCATATGAAATATGGACTGGGATGCGTCCCAAAATTTCTTTTATGAGGATTTGGGGGACCGAAGCTTATGTCAAGAAAATGTTTCCTGAAACACTTGGCCTAAGATCCAATAAATGTTTCTTTGTTGATATCCCAAGGAAACTGTGGGATACTACTTGTATAATCCATCTGACAACAAAGTGTTTTCTATCAAAGATATTGTATTCCTAAAAAAGAAATTTATTTCCAAAGGAATTAATGGAAGGAAAGTGGAACTCGAAGAGGTTCGAGACCAACATGAAAACATCGAGCCATTAGATGTATAAGAGGAACCAAGAGAATCACAAGTTGTCGTGGAATGTCAAAATTCTCAAGTAACACATGAACCTCATGGATCTAATAGGACACGCCTTGGGCCTAAAAGATTTGGATATCTTGTAACTGAGGAAGGCAGTGAATTGGTCATAGATGATTAGCTAATATCCTATAAAGATGCGATTGAGGGACCAGAGTCTAAGAAACAGCTTGAATCCATGAGATCTGAGATGGAATTCATGTATACCAACAAAGTATGGACTTTGGTGGATTCACCTGAAGGGGTAAAACTCGTACGGTGTATGTGGGTCTTCAAGAAGAAGACTGACATGGATGGTAAAGTACAAACCTATAAGGGAAAATTGGTAGAAAAGGGTTTTAGACAAGTTCAAGGTGTTGACTATGATGAAACCTTTTTCTCCAGTGTCCATGGTTAAGTCCATCAGGATCATGCTTGCTATTACATCTTATCACATCTATGAGATCTAGTAGATGGATATTAAAACCACATTCCTTAATGAGAATTTTCTCAAGGTCATGTATATGATACAACCTGAGCATTTCATAGATTCAAACTATGCAAATAGAGTTTGTAAGCTAAAAAGGTCAATCTATGGATTGAGGCAAGCATCTCAGAGCTGGAATCTTTATTTTGATGAGACATTCAAAGGGTTTGTCTTTATTCTAAATGAAGATGAATCTTGTGTGTAAAAGAAGGTTAGTGGGAGCACAGTGACATTCCTTATATTGTATCTAGATGACATACTATTAATGGGGAATGAAATCCCTACTTTACAAATGGTAAAGACATTGCTTGGAAACACATTCTGTATGAAAGAATTGGGAGATGCATCCTGCATCTTGGGGATAAAGATATATAGAGATAGATCCAGAAGGCTTCTTGGATTAAGTTAGAACACATACATTAACAAAGTATTGAAGCAGTTCAGCACGAAGAACTCAAAGAGAGGAAACCTACCAGCATTGCATGGAGTGACCATCTATAAGAGTCAGTGTCCTAGTTCTTGTGAAGAAAGGGAAGACATGAGTTTGATTCCATATGCCTCAGCAATTCTATGAATCATGTAGGCAATGTTATATACCCATCCAGATGTATCTTATGCCTTGAGCATGATGAGAAAATATCAGTCAGATCCATGTGGTGCTCTCTATACAGTCATGAAGAACATCCTCAAGTACTTGAGAAGGACAAAGGACCAGTTCTTGGTCTATGATGGAGAGGAAGAGTTTCTCAAACTGATCAAGATGACTACAAATCACAATCAGGATTCGTGTTATGCCTGAACAATAGAGATGTAAGCTAGAAGTGTTCTAAGAAAGAGATAGTTGTCGATTGTACAAAAGAGGCCAAAAATATTATTGCATCAAATTCAACAAAGAAGGCTGCATGGATCAAGAATTTCATTATAGAATTTGGGGTTTTTCCAAGCATCAGAGACACAATCGAGCTATATTGTGACAATAATGGAGCTATTGCACAAGCTAAGGACCCCAGATTGCATCAACGCCCAAAGCATATACAACTGCAGTATCGTCTCATGTGAGAGTTCATACAATGAGGAGTTGTAAAGATTTCCAAAGTACCAACTGAAAATAATGTTGCTGACCCCTTGAAAAAGGAACTTTCACAACAGCAACATGACGACCAAGTTAGATCACTTGGAATATGATTCATGGGTGATTGGCTCTAAGTGCAAGTGGGATTCAACAGAGAGCCAATCATGTGATGATTGTAATGCATAACTTGTAAAAATGATTTGATTATTAATAAAGGCAAGATTCCAATTTATTTTGTTTAAATCAGTTATGAGATATTGATGAAACATTATATTCTAGAGAATAATATTACTCAATGACATATGTATTCAAGTACGTGACTTGGAAGGAATGAGATCATACCGATGTTAAGCATGCATATGTATATTCTCATTATGTCCCTGATCAGTTGCTATTATGGAAGATTGATTGACAATAATAACACATAAAATCAGAGTGTGAGTTGGTCGATGATAGAATCTCATTAGTCATGATATGGCAATATCAAATCAATCACATAGACACATGTTAGAGAAAAGTGTATTGGATAGACCCACCGTGAGAGTGACACATGGAAGCCATCTTTATGGAAGTTATAGTCAACTCTCACAGTGATGGTGGTGGTTGTGGTTCTTAGACCTGAAATCATTGCACTCATCACATGTCGTTGAGTACGCTTTAACATCATCAAACGCAGTCTTGAAACATGGGTTGTCATAAAGGTGATGATTTGGTGACTTTGACACATGGGGATAGACCGTGAATCATAAAAATGGGATTTGTCCCTCCTATAGGAGTTTTATGTTCTAGGCCCTTGACTAGCGAGACTAAGAAATGCATGGCCATGCACATGTCAGTCAATATGTGATATTGAGCTTACATATATCTCAGACAATCTGCTCTTCGTTCAAGAAACAAGATTGAATGATGAAGAGGGTGACTGCTCCATGCCTCGAGTTCAATCTGAACATTAGTGATAAAGGAACTATACAAACACTACAACACGAACAACATATTGTAGGTTGAAGTTGTTCTCCAACTTTCCATTTATTTGGATAGAATTGATGTGCGACTAGGCACTGCTCATTTCTTATGATGTCATAAGTCATTATGGATATTCATTGCCGACGTAATATGGGACCTATAGGGTCACAAACATAGGTATCAAACTAGAAGAGGAGTTTGATCTTAAATAATAGTTGAATTAAGTAAAAAAGTGTTTAAGTTTTTTATTCATGCAACAACTACCTGGCTGTGCTGCCAAACACCCATCTAATGGCATGAGATGGCCGTCTGGAGTGACAAACGGCCGTCTCAAGGGTTGATATGGGTGTTTGGAGTGTCAGACTGATTTGAGTTGAAAATGTCTTTGGATTGAACTGACCGGTCTGACTCGGGTCACCAAAAGACTATCTGGGTGAATGTGACGGCCGTCTTGCATGCGTGAGATGGTCCACGTCAGCCAAGGGAAGGTTTTAGATATTTCTAAGTTCATTTTAGTTGCACATTACTTGTTGTGCAAGGAAATTAATATGCCATATTAATTGGAAACAAATTACTGATTTTGAATATGATAAGGAAACTATCAGACGCCCATTTGGACTGAGCCAAACAACCCTCTGGCATGCCAGACGACCATTTGGGAAGCTAGATGACCATCTGGGTTGTCACAGGTTGTGAAGCTTCCAGAATTGTTGTGAAAATTTGAGATCATTTGGTCCCTTCCACTCCCGCATCGACTGAGAACCTTAACCCTGACCTCTATTATAAATAGAGGGGTACTATGGGCTTGCTAGAACACAACAAAAACAATTGAAAATCAGTTCTTCTGAAAAATGGTTTTCTCTGTAGTTGTGGTAACTGAGAGAGACTAGACAAGTCCTACTCGACTAGGAGGGATAGCCAAAGGGAGAGAACAACTGGGTTGATTGTTGTGGGAGCACAAGTTGGTGACTAGTACACCAACGAAAGGTACAAATCCTTCCTATACATTCTAGAAGGATGACAAGAGTTCTAGGTGGTATGTGTGGACTTCTTTAGAGGTGGGAGGTTGTTGTCTACCACTAAGGAGGGCATCATAACCAAGCAGTCCATGATGAGAGGAGCTATTACAGAAGACAACGCTTGAGTCTGTTGTCTATGGAGGAGCCGTCAGACGAGTCCCAATGCAATTAGGAGTCAGAGTTGTGCAACTACAATGACGAGGATTTCCACTGGAATTACTCCAGGACCAGGTACATTTTAGAAGCCATCCTTCCCATCTTATAGTAATTGATGTGATCCATTGGTTATGGGAATATGGTAAATATTTTTTTTGTTTATTTCTGGTTCCTGTTATGTAGCCATATTTCCCAACAGATTATATGTTCAAGAAAGTAATATTAAACCCTAATGTAATACAAGAAAGTGGGAATTGAAGTATCTAGGGTTTTGTGGTGATTGTTGAGTTGGAAACTCTAATCGCCTATACATGAAATCCTAACCCTGATTTTGGGAGATGTATTTTTCTTATATTTCTTAATGTGATTAGCATGCTTATGGTATTTTCTCTCTTCTTCTTGTTTATCCATAACCTTAGAAGTAGAATGAATGTCATAGCTATGTAAATGCTATGGTTATCCTTATATAATACATGGTGATGATTATGAGTATTGTTGAGGCATATTGTGATATTGAATGTAAAGAGAATGTGATTGGGTCTATTGGCCTAATAAGTGCCTTGTGCCTAGTTTGAGGTGAAATCCTTTAGGGATGTGGTTAAGGGATTGATATCCCATAGTGATGTCATATTGGCGACGCCCTTGTGAATGGAAGTGAGACAAGTATCATGTGATGAAGTGAATAGTTTCATTCATATGTTTTATATCTTCTGGAGTTGTTCCTTTACCCCTATTTAAATAGAACTTGTTTAGGGTTTGTATGTTGTAACTTTATTGATGCACTAAAAGACGTTTAATTGGCATAATTAATTAAGTGAAACCTAATCATCTAGATTCCATGTTCCATAAATCCATTCCATTATCATAACTTGATGGGTGGTGAAATAAGTCATTCCTATAGGAAACTCAAAGCACATATTTTTTAATATGTGGGGGTGCAATTCGATGGTATATTGTTGCGTCCACAACTATCAGTTGGGAGGATGATTGTGGTCATGTTTTGAGGTGATGTGATTTGTGAAAGGCAGTAGTGTAACTGCATGATTGCCTCTTTTAGAACAGTCATGTGTGAGCGTATACTCTCTTGATGTGACCTGTACCATATTCAGACTAGTACTTTCTTTTGATCTTTACTATATGTCATTATTGACAGTTGACTTTTATGTCTCTACTTTGTCTCTCATATTGAATGGGAGTTGTGGGGTTACATCATGGATTCCAACTCTTCCATTGATCTTGTATGGAACTGATTTTGACTCTATAGTGATCAATTGGATCTGTGGTGGTACAACTCAAATCCTTAGGGCCAATAAAAGACATAATATAGCCATGTAGTATTTTTTTAGGGTTAAATATGACTCACATTGGATGAATCTATGCCTTATTTCTTGTACTGATTTCTTGAATTATAATGCCGTAAGAGAAATCATCTATTACACACATTCTTCATATTCCTTCTTAAAATATAAGATGTTCTGTTGCACTGTTGTAGATGCCTAAATTGCTTAGACAATGATAACTGCTTTATTCATATCATTTAGTTGAATCTTCTCAACCTAATGTTATGGTTACCTACCTGCTTTAATTTCTCTTTGCTTACAATAGTTGGTGGAGGTGATTTACATATCTCACTGGGACGTTTGGTCGCACCCCATGGGTTACCACATCTTTTAGGTGGTCGTGCATGATGAGGTAGAGATCTTGTAGTTGAGGCTAAGCAACAAGAGGAGCAATAGCTATTAAAGGTTGGACATGCTACTAGTGTTTTGTAGTAGAGTCATATGGGTCATCCATGTACTCTTAGGTCCTTAGGGGAGGTTTTTGTTGTTATGTATATCGATACAAGTTTTGGCAGTAGGCCATTGTTGTACGTACATGGTTTATATATATATATATATATATATATATATATATATATATATATATATATATATATATAAGTTATTATATGTACATGTTGTGGGAAGGTGGCCAATGAACAATTATGTATACATATTTTTAACATGTTATGTATATACATGTCACAATGTTATGGACTTATACGTGATATGTTTCAACTTGAGATGTTGTGATGTGATCAATTTTAATTTACTGTGTTTCTTGGAAATCTAGTTTATTAGTTTTAATTCTGCACTTTGTTTTGAGTTATCACATTTTGGGTGACAAGTGTGTCACATGTTGTCTCATTATAATTAGGTGCCTTCCTGTTACAAAGCAGATCAACAAGTAACAAAAGTTAGTTACCCATGCGAGCAATGAATACACACACACACACACACATATATATATATATATATATATATTGCATATATATACATATAAATAAATAAATAAATATATATATGTATATATATATATATATATGTTAACCATGTTTCTTGCCATTCACTACTATAGAAATGGCTTATAACGTCACATTTAGAGGCTTCGGTTGTATCCAATAACCGACGCCTAAACCCTATAATGTCGGTTTAATACACAAATCGACATCTATATGTGAAGACCAGCCAGGGTGTCACTTTTTATTTAGCGTCAGTTTCTCAATAAGAAATAAATGCCTAAAATCGCCCGCTAAATCCAATTTTTTCAGTACAAAAAAATTACTTCCAAAATTTTACATACGGCGTCGGTTCTTTACCAAATAACCAACGACTAAAGGTTTATCACGAGACAGAAATTGGGCCCATTTTTGTCGTCGGTTTTTTTTTTCAATAACCGACGTCGATGTGTGTTCTCACGTTGTCCCCGTGAAAATTTTTACTCCCCGAATTGCCCAATTGGCATTGGTTGTTTATGGCAACCGACGACTATTGGTCGTAATTTGAGAACTTTTTATTTTATCGACATATATAGATAGACGTCGATTTTTTAGTTGAAACTGACGACTATGAAGCAACATTGGTGTCAATGTTTTCATGGTAACCGACACTTTTAGATCTTAGACATTGGTTTTTGAAAAAACTGATGATGAATGTAAACTTAATAGCACCCGCGGAACAAACTCTTTCCCATTCTCTGTTTCATCATATTTCACTAGGGTCTCTGGCAATTTAGCACCCGCCGCCTGTTGCTCCTCTGTCGGCCGTCCCTTCCCTCCGCCGCCTGCTGCTCCTCTGCCGGTTGTCCCTACCCTCTACCGCCTGCTAGCCATCCTCCTCTGCCTATTGGCCTCCCTGCCCTCCGTCGGCCGTCCCTGCTCCTCCGCCGCCCAAAATTGGCCTAGGCCTGCTCAGCTCCTGCTTATTTGCGGGGAAGCCTCCCGATTGCTTCTCCACCCTGCTCGACTCCAATGATTGTAGTTGTTGCAAGGTAAGGTACATATATCTTTCTCACTATTATTTCTTCCCTCTAATACCTTCAGCAATCAATACCTTCGGCAACAGCAGTGCCAACCGCCAATAGTAGTAAAAACATGATATCTGAATCTCTAACAGTAGACTAATTTTTCTACCAAAACATTTACGGCAGACTAATTTTTCTACCAACACTTTCACTATAAAAACATGATATTTGAATCTCTTGATACATGTATTTCTTGTGATTGTGGATTGGTTTAAAAATTGAATTTCATTGTCTACACACTCGACTATCTTTTTATCCTTATAATCATAATGCTTTATTTTTTTCATATGATTTGGAGATATATTTGAACCAAGTGAAGAATAGCTTATATCTAAGAATTTGGAGATATGTGTATTTCTTGTGATTGTGGATTTGGTTAATTTTTTTGATTGTTGATCTTTTATGTATGTGCCAATTTGTATTAAACCATGTGGTCAGTGGTTTGTAATTCAAGATAATACTTTAATTCAGGACAATAGTTTGAGTCTTTTATGTATGTACCACGAATGTGTTCTTATGACCTTAAGTGTAATTCAAGTCTAATTTGGGTATTCATAGTTGATGTGCATTATGAAATTAGAGCCTCAATAAATCATCAATGAAACTAGATGTGTTATATTTTGTTGGCCTAGAAACCCATCCAAGATTTACTCATTAGGAGTAAATCTTGGATAGTCCCCAGTTTGGGACTGTTCTAGAACACCTAATCTCACTTAGGATGTAAGTGTATAATGTGTATTGGGTTTTCAAGAAAATTTCGGTAGCATTTCCCCGTTTGTTCTCTAAGTACATATGTACTTTGGAGAAAAGTGGGGAAATGTTGCCGAAATTTTCTTGAAAACCCAATACACATTATACACTTACTAGTGAGATTAGGTGTTCAAGAATGGGATAGGTGGTACACATTTATTATATATAAGACCTTAAACCCTAAAGTTTTAACCATAAACACTAATGTTTTAACCCTAGACCCTAATCTTGTTTCTCTTTGATCATAGAATGGATAGATCATGGATGTCCATTCCAAATCACTGCACCCCAGAGTTTGTTTCTGGTCTTGACCAATTTATTAGATTTTCCAAGGAACATAGGAAACGACCTGGAGATAGGTTCTACTGTCCATGTAGGCATTGCGGTAACAACTTGAAAGTCAGCACTGGTGATGAAATCAAAAGTCATGCCATGTGCAACGGGATTGTATAAGGCTATACAGAATGGCACTGGCATGGAGAGATTTCAAACCTGAAATAAGTGGATGTCGATAGTAGTGCTTGTGTGGAAGAAGAAATTGCCTCCGATGACGTAGATGTGAACAAACCAGTTTTATTAGACATCGTTGATGTGATGCTGGATACTTGTGGGGTAGAGCACACTGATCCACCTACCATGTTTAGAAACATTGTGCATGATGCTGAGATACCGTTATACATAGGTTGTAAGTTTATGAAGCTCAACGCTGATTTGAGATTGTATAAGCTGAAAGCTAACAATAGATGGAGCAACAAAAGCTTCACGTCATTGTTGTCTTTATTGAAAGAAATTCTTTGTGAAGGAAACGAGCTTCAAATCTCAACATAACAGTTAAAGAAATTGTTGTGCCCAATGGGAATGGAGGCTAAGAAGATACATACATGCCTGACTGATTGTGTATTATTTCAAAAGGACTATGTGGATTTGAAATATTGTCCCAAATGTGGTGTGTCAAGGTATAAATTGACGACATCGGGGGAGTCAAAAACTGGTTCTTCTGCTAAGGTGATGTGGTATCTACCAATAATACCACGATTTCAACACTTGTTTGCCAATATGATAGATGTGAAGAATTTGAGGTGGCATACAGATGTTAAGAAAAATAATGATGAGATCCTATGACATGCGTCTGATTCCCCATAGTGGATGAAGATTGATTTATTGTACCCTGAATTTGGTGAAGAAGTCAAGAATCTAAGACTTGGGCTTTGTACATATGGGATGAATCCGTAAGGGACATTGAGCAACAAGCATAGCACTTGGCAAGTTATGCTTGTTATATACAATCTTCCTCCCTTGTTGTGTATGAAAAATAAATACATTATGCTGTCGTTGTTGATATCGGGCCCTAAACAAACTGCAAATGATATCGACATTTATCTTGAACCTCTGATTGATGACTTGAAGAAAATCTAGGGTGAAGGTGTGATGACCTATGATGCTTCATGAAGAGAGAAATTTTGTTTGCACACTATGCTGTTTTGCACTGTGAATGGCTTTCCAGCATATGGGAATTTGTCTGGATATAGTGTCAAAGGATCTAAAGTGTGTCCTATATGTGAAGAGAACACTGATTCAATATGACTAAAACACGGCGGCAAGACTGTATATCTTGGTCATCGAAGGTTTCTTCTAAACTTCCATCTGCATTGTAGGTTGCACAAAACATTCAATGGACGGAATGAGGAACAGAGTGCACCTAAACCTATACCAGGGGAGGATGTTTATGAAAGAGTAAAAGACTTTGACAATGAATTTGGTAAGAGATCACAATTTATGATGGCCACACGGAGTGACAAATCTTTATTCAAGAAGAAGTCAATATTTTGGGATCTTCCTTATTGGAGTTCTTTGGAAGTCAAGCATTGTATCAATGTCATGCACCTTGAGAAAAATGTCAGTGATAGCATCATCGGTACTTTGTTGAATATACCAGGTAAGACTAAAGATGGGATAAAATCCAGAATGGACCTACGTGAAATGGGAATAAGGACATAATTAACAGAAGTAGTTAGCAGAGATTGCAGAACATACTTACCTCTCGCTTGTTACACGTTGTCGAGAAAGGAGAAGAAAGCTTTTTGTGAATGCTTGGTAAATGTTAAGGTGCCACAGGGTTACTCATCCAACATCCGTACATTGGTATCAATGAAAGATCTATAGGTCTTAAATCTCATGATTGTCACACTCTAATGCAACAAATATTTCCTGTGGCAATTCAATCTATATTACCGAAGCATGTAAGGTTTGCAATCACCAGACTTTGTTTTTTTTCAACAGTCTGTGCAGCAAAGTTATTGACCCTGATACTCTCGATAAATTGCAAAGAGAAGTGGTTGTTACCCAATGTTAGATGTATTTTCCTCCTTCATTCTTTGATATCATGGTACATCTTGTTGTCCACTTGACTAGGGAAGTGAAAATGTTGGGACCAGTTTTCTTGCATTGGATGTATCCCTTTGAACGATACATGAGCATTTTTAATGGTGATATTCGAAACCGTTATCGGCCTGAAGGGAGTATTATTGAGGGTTATGTGGCGAGAGAGGTTATGGATTTTTTCAATGACTTTCTGAGTGCTAATGATGCTCCTGTTAATGACATAAATATTGAGGAGCATTTTGGAAAAGGAATTTTGGGATCACGGATGAAAGTAATCAGCCGTGAGTAGTTGGAACAAGGTCACTTATATATTTTACACAACATCGACGAAGTGAGAGTTTATATCGAGGAACATACCAATTTCATCAAGAGACAATATCATCGAGCCAATTCAATGTGGCTTGCTAGAGAGCATAATAAGATATTTAGTAAGTGGTTTGAAGATAAATTCTTACATCAACCATCTCAAATACCAGATAATCTTACTAAAACTATCAAATGCCTCACCTTTAAACCAAAATTGAATGTTATGTCTTATGAAGGGTTTGACATAAATGGATTCTCATATTACACAAAGAGTCAAGATGATAAGAGTGTCATCTAAAATAGTGGGGTCTCCCTTCAAGCGTCTTCATTATTTTTTGCAAGTGCAAAGGATAAGAGTCCACGTGAAGCTAAAATGTCATATTACAGTGTCATTGAAGACATATGGGAGTTTGACTATGTAGATTTTAGAATTCCACTCCTTAAATGTACTTGGGTTGATAACACCAAAGGAGTTATAGTGGATGAATTAGGTTTCACATTAGTGAACTTTGAAAAGATTGGCGAGAAGGGTGAACCATTCATATTGGCATCGTAGGCAAAACAAGTATTTTATATCGATGATCCTACAAATGATAAATGGTCGGTTGTTCTTCATGGTAAAAGATAGTTAATTGAAGATCCTATAGATGAAGAAGAGTACTATGATAAGTATGATGACTCCAGTCCATTCTTAGTTTGGTTGCCAACACCACCAAATATTGAAGCTAATGATGACTTGTATGTGTGCGGAGTTCACAATGAAGGATTGTTAATTGATAAAAGATCACAATATTTGAGGCATGCATGTTTATATTTTTTATATGTTTTATTTTTCTGAATGTGAACTTTACAATGTGAATGTGAACTTTACAATGTGAATTACTTTACAATGTGAATGAGAACTTTAATATGTGAACTTTACAACTTTACAATGTGAACTTTACAATGTGAATGTGAACTTTCAGATGGATGCACATTCTTCTGATGACCGTGCTGATGATTACCGTGAGGGTGAGGACATCAATGCGCCACCTCACAAAGTAAGTTTTAAAAATTATATCCCTGAGGTTTCTATCTATATGTTCATTTATAGTTATATCCTATAAGTGTGATTTTTTTGTCAAATTTTAGGTTGGTGATGTACCCCCTGAAGAAATTGGGGCACTTGATGAGAAGCAAAAAAAAATGAGAAAGTGAGGGGCATCACAATGATGAACAAGTTACTACAGCAAAGGGGAAATGGACCCAAACTGGATGTGGATTTCGATCATGCAGGAAATCCAGTTGGAGTGAACCGCAACTCATTTATTCATATCTTGGGGTTCTTACTCGCAACCATTGTAGTCCTATTTTTGAATCTTGTCATAAAGTTCGTAAGGGGAAGAAAGACTTAGTATGGAAGGAACTATGCATGAGTTATTATTATTTGCAATTCTATTTTTGTAGATTACAAATATTTAGGATACTAGTTAATAGAAATTCTATTTTACAGAGTATATTTGATTTGGATGAAAAGCTACATCATAAATGTTTGATGCAACGCTGTGGGAGGGTCCTAAGGAACTATAGGACAAATCTCACCTAATATTACATATGCGATGCTGAGAAGAGGTTCTTGATTGATTTCCAATTCTAGACATTGATCACTTTTTGACTAACTCTACACTAATATTTTTTGTTTGTATTCTCTTTAAAAAATAAATTTAGGCAGAAGGCAGCCACTGAGAAATGGAACTACCTAGACACCAAAGACTGGGAGGAGTTTGTTACCCAAAGAAAAATGGATGAATTCAAGGTATTAACCACCACTCCCGATTTAATTAATATACATTCTTATGTATTCACATATTCAAGATTAACCTTTAGTGTTACTAACCAAATCAATGTGCTTACTAACAAGGCTATCAGCGATGCTCGAAGAGCAAGGTGTGCACTGAATGTGCATGACCACACAATGGGTCCAAGAGGCTATGCATGTGTTTGCCAAACACTACCTGCTCAGTCTACTGCTACTCAGGAGTCCTCTACTATTGGTCTCACACCTCTGCCTCGCCATGCTATGTGGATAGCTGGGAGACAAAACAAGAAGGGAGATATAACAAAGCCCGCAACTGCTAAGTCAACTGTAAATTATATATGAATCAATTGATATGAAATTATATATATAGGTTAAAAGGAAGACACCTGCTACATCTCGACCTCCACCTCCACCTCCTAAAGTACCAAGTTGGTTTCCAAGGGACCTACCTGCCTCGTTAGGTCCTAATTGTAGGGGTATGGCAATATGGATAGGCGAACATGATTCAAATTACCCTATAAATGTTACTATTCTGGAGGATGCTGCAGATCAATCATACGATAACAATCTATTTATATAAGTTTTGCATACATATTAATACATACGTAATACAAGTTTTGCATACACATTAATGCATACGTATTAATGCAGGTTAATCATACGATAACAAGCTATTTATACAAGATATTTTGAACTTGTTTCTTTATGATTGGCTGAACACATCTGTGATAGAGTTGTGGATATGGTGAGATCTTATTTATACATATGTATACCTTGTTTTATATATGGTGATCTGGTTTCTTATATAATAATGTGTACATAATACATGTTTTGCAGCCACTTACACATGATATGTACATATTTTGCATTTTCCCATGTGGGATTTTTGATTCCATCTTTGATTAGTCTTGTAGATAGAGACACTTCTTCAGTTACTTCATATTGTTGTGCTGCTTTTGAATATTTTGGTAAAAATAAGAAGACAGTGATAATTGCTCCATTCAATGTCGAGTAAGTTTACTTTGCTTATAATTTGGACTTAAGAAAATTACATTTTTATTGTAGATTTTGAGTTATTAATTTTTAACTTTCTTACCTGTAGTGGTAGGCATTGGGAGTTACTAGTTATTGTCCCCAAGACGTTCACTGTCTATTATCTAGATCCCGTAGGGAACGAATTAAATGCATTATATGGACACACAATGAAAAGGCCATTATTCCCATGAGAATTATTTCATATTTTTATAACCGTTAACATCTATTATTATATTACTATTTAATTATGCAATGTAATGTGTTACATTAACATGTAGGGCTTTACAAGAGTTCAAAAAAGCTGGAGGAAAGGTCCCCAGGAAAAAGAATCTGCCACAAATTTGGGAGAATGTGAAAGTAATTTCCCGACTCCAATGTATATATTATTTATGTGAACTGTGCTTATTTGTATTTTTTAATATTTTGTATGTTTCAATTTATAGTGTGCTACACCAGACAATAATGGGGCATGTGCCTACTATGTGATGCAATTTATGGACCTAATTATCAAATATGCTGCAATGAAAATTGATACTATACATAAGGTATTATATATAGTCTCATTAGATAATATGAAATATATCAATCTTATTATATATTATTAATTATATATATATACGTTATTCTCTTTGCAGGTGTTTAAAACTGACTTCAGTACAGGTGGAAAGTTATTAGATGTACATACTCCCTATACAAGGGAGGAATTAGATGTTGTTAGAGAAGAATGGGCAAACACACTACAAGTAGTGGAATTTTTTAAATATAATTGGGTATTTGATGACAATGATGATGATGATGAATAAAGAATGATATTTCTAAACTTTGTTCTCATAATTATTTTTGTGTGAATGTGAATGACTTTTTCTGAATTGTCATATGTGTGAATGTGAATGACTTTTTCTGATCAATACATGAATCTCTGAATGTGAAAAGAGATGAAATGAATGGAACTGAATGTGAATGTAAATGACTTTGCATGTTTCTACATGTATCATATCAATATATGTGTCTGAATGTGAATGACTTTGTAGGTTTGTGGCCTGTTGTTGACTGATATCAATGGATGTTGTAAACCTGCAGTTCAGAACTGAACTGTAGGTTCTGCATCCTGCTGACTAGCCATACAACAGGCCTATAAACCGATAAGAAAAAAAATCAAAACATAGGCGTCAGTTATTTATATAAAACCGACACCAAAGACATACAACATCGATTATTAGCAAAAAACCGACGTCTCTTCCATGGCTGGCGTCAGTTATCTATAGGAACTGATGCCTATTGTGGCCAGGCACGACCATGCTGGAAGGGATATGGCGTTGGTTATTGTTTAATAACTGACGTGTTTAACCATGATATAGTGTCAGTTTTCTTTACTAACTGACACTTATAGTTCACTTGCTGGTGCATTTTCAGTGTCGTGAAGGGTTATGACGTTGATGTTTGTTTAATAATCGATGTCTTTGATCATGATAAAGTGTTGGTTTTTGTTAAGAACCGACGCTTATAGTTCCCTTGCTGGCGTGTTTTCGGTGGCGGGAAGGGTTATGGCGTCGGTTAGAAACTGACGCTGAAGGTGTCGACCTTTAGCGGCACCCACTTGGGTGTCGCTTGGAAACCGATGCTAAAGGCTCTAAATAACTGACGCCAAAGGCCTTTTCTGTAGTAGTGATTGTGCACAAACCAAGCCACCATCAAGCTACTTCATCACCATTATACTACAATACTCAAGACCTCCATCTTGTAGACAAGTAAAAACAATATATTTCTTTATCTACATCACAACCGACCTTCCTCATGCCACATTTGCTTTAATACATGATAAATCAAACTTGGAAGGGAGTGATGGATAAGAAACACACTAGGTAAACTCACCATAGCTCTCTCTCTCTCTCACACATTTCCCTTTCCCTATTAAACCTCCATGGAAGGGAGGATGCCCCCATTCTCTTACTAACTCCATTCTTCTCTACATAACCATTTTCCTATTTCTATTTTTGTAATCAAAACACTACCTCTCCTCCATTATGACTAGATATGATGACCTTTATGGTTTCTAAATAGTGGATTATGGAATAAAAATGAAGGAAGATAAAGCCAACCTTAAAGATAACACAAACCTTTTTCGTGTCACTTACAAATTCTCCTCCAAGGATGGGGAATTATTGGTGAAATATATTCTCAGTATATGAGTATAACATTAAAGTTGAGGTGAAGAAGAAGAACTCCACCAATTGCATTGATTTGTCTCGCCTTCAAAGAATCTACCAACCAAGGGATTATAACTAATAATAAGGACTCCAGCATGTCCTTAAATACAAGATGTTTCCACTCTTAGTACTCATAATATGAGCTCTTTCTCTATAAAATCCTTGTTCATGTTATAAAAAAGAATCTAGTTTGTTATGAGTGAGGATTTTAGAAATAGAGAATATGATATTAGGATTTATATCACCACCAGACACGAGGGTGTGGTGGAATGCTATTCCTCTTCTAATTAGTATGCCTACATATTGTGACAATAATCTTAAGATACCATAAAATTGTACAACACACAAGATAATATAACACCTTTGGTTACTTCTTTTGAAATAGCTATCTACTTGTGTCTTAAAATTCTTTGACTTAAAATCTAAAATGTTCTAGGATTGAGCCAGAATGTGAGATCCTTATTGCAAATACATGTTAAATTGTACCTTCATGTTATTCGATGCATTTGTTTTATCTTTCCTTAGGCAAAGGAAACATTGTCATTAGAGCATGTCATACTCCAAGTGGCTTAGAATCCAGTCCTTGTGAACTATATGCCCTGTTATTTCATCTTATTATTAAACTCTTATCATTACACTAAAAATGATATCAAATTGAAAATTTTAATTTGACTATGGTTTTTATATATTGTTATGAATATCAAGCAAGGAAAAGTTAATTAAGTTGTAATATATTGATATGGATGGGACCATTGAAATGCTACATGTAGATGGCCAAATAGTTTGATGGAACCTACATATATACTCCTAAATAATTGTATAGTATATTTTTTATTGGGAATACTCAACTTCTGATGATTTAGTGGCTTTTTAATAATTTACCCGTCATAGAAATATAATAGTCCCTTTTTATGACTCCTTTCATTTTAAAGCTTTCGTTTTGGGACTTATTGAATACATACACTAACAATGTCATGTTCATAATAATTGTAGTCATGATCCAGATCTGAGTCCTTCAGAGCCCTTGATGGATTGCTATCTATCTCTACAATGCATTGGCCTACACTTGTATGGAATACTTCAAGCTAAGAATATATTATGAAAACATTAGGTAGACTAATGATAGAGTTCTTATGTAACTAGATTTATGAAATAAACCCTTTTATAGTTTTAGAAGAGGAATTGTGGTTTTTGTAGAAATATTTATATTATCTTGGAATGGAGTATGAACAAGAGGTTGGGGTGTGCTAGAGTAATGACAAGTGTCGGAAATATCTAATGTATAACTTCTCTATGAAATTTATTGGTAAATGGAGTCCATGACCTAGGGTGATAGGATTTCGTCTAACATAATTATTGTAATGCCTGATCTTTAATCTATAAACCCATGGCATATGATACAAATACAAATTTGAGTCTTCTCAACTAAAACTGAATGCATACAACTAACCTTAGTTCCCTTTATTAAGCCACAAATATATTAAAGTGGAACCTATTTCATATAATTGGTGCAACATACTATCAAATGACATACTAATATAAATAGAACTAAATTTCATCAAAATCAACGATGGATCAAACATAATTTTGCTATACTTTGAATCAAAAGCCCAAATCGACCGTTGTTATTTAATTAATAACAACTAAGGTTTAAAATTGAAATTGTTTGTTAGCTTATAATAAATTTGTACAATTGTCAATGTATGATGGAAATTTATAACTAGGTTTGTAAAATAAGGAAAATATAATTTTTTTTATAATCGTGAATAGTAAAAATAAACCTAGAACTCTAAAACCCAAATTAGACAATTTAAGAACTCAAATTGGAAAGATAATGGGATAATTGTAACATGTATGCCTAATATAGCTAAGTGATCGCACCCTATAATATTAGGTAGTGATTACCATCATAAATAAAAATGAAGAAAAAACTTAACTAAAACTTAAAAATATAAAATATTTATAAATCTAGTTTTTATCAGTATATTTTATAGCACTCAAATCCTCCTAATCTCTCATCTCTATTAGTCATATCAACTTGACTATGTGTCCTTTATAATTGAGATTCTCAATTTGGGTCAGGATCTTGATTATGAGGTGATTGAATACTCTCAACCTCTCTCCCTTCCTGAACTCCTACTCTATTTAAACTCTACATTGTGTTACACATTCTGATCTCTCAGTCATAGGCTTTTACCAAATTTTTCTTAATGGATCATCACCATGACCTCTATAATTATGAAGCCCAACAATCACACGCATCAGTAGGAATCAAGAATGATTATGGTACCCACAAAACAACACTAGGTTCACTCTTTGTCCTCACTTGTTAATATCCTAAAATTGATCGCAATACAACTCTTGGTCAAACATGATTACCTACAGGTAGGAATGGCAACTCAGGTGTTTGAGTTATTTTTGGATCGATTGTGATTTAGTGTTTAGAGTTGTAAAATTAAATGTTATGATGAAATCTGTGAATATAAATAATTTTGCATCGGGTAAAAAATTATACTGTATAGGGTCTATCGGGTCAAAATTTGCCAGCTCTAACTACATGTTGCTTAGAGATGAGCTACTTGAAAAAGGGGTGCACCTTGTTTATATGTACAGTCTAAGCATTCCTTTCAATATCACTTTATTGAGGACCTCCACTCCAGGAATGTTACAATCTTCTATAATTATCATCTTGACGTCCTCATAAAGGCTTTACTATATGGCTTTATAATCTTTTCTCCATTTAAGTGATAGTCCACACTGGCCCACATTGTCAAGACCTTGTTACTTCTTAGCTAAGTAACTCAGGCTTATTTGGCCATTGTATGATGGACTTGATCAATACTTACAAAAGTTTAGCTGATGTAGAATAGTGTATTTGGACGTGTTTATCTCGTTATCATATGCTAACTATGTTTTGGTTTAAACAAGTTAGTGCTTGCCTAGCGAAAATCCTACTTTAGGGTGGAACATATGGTTTTAGGAGTATTTGATTACATGAACTTAAATCAGTTATCATAAACATGTAAAAAAATGCTTATGTTATTAATGGAAAGATATCAATTATCTCGAGAAAGTAAGAAACAGATAAAAGAAATTATTTGCATTAGTTGTTCAGATGATACTTTGTATCTAGTTCAGTTTCTTGGTAACAGAATTAGATTTAGATACAATTAAGAAAATAAGAAAAACTAGAACATAAATACTATAATAAGTCTCCAGATTTGTGAGAGGCATAGCAATGTCATAGAGGCACATCTCGCCACAAAGGAGGCCGACGCACATGTTGTTGGTCCTTCAAGATCAACCAATTACACTTTAGTGTCAATGTAGTGTATTTTGTCAACTAGGATACTTCGTACCAACATATAAGACTTATCATATAATGATGTCTACAAACAGATAAAATACATAAATAACAACTTAATTCATTTTTATAGTTCATAAATAACAACTTAATTCATTTTTATAGTTGCTAACTATTCTTTTCATAGTTTTCATGTTAAGAAGAAATAAGTGTACTCCTTACACTAACACTTCCTCTCCTTTGTGCAAGGCTATGTACGAGATGTACACAGGTGGGATATTTTAAGCATGTCCAAATTCGATTGTCCCTTTCATACATATGGTTTGATATAGTTAAAAGGTTATAAGTGTAAAATTTTTATGGCCCGTACGTATAAAGTTCATGTGCCTACTGGGACATACTTTCTATAGTTTATTAGTAGACATATATAAGCAAGACGGAAAGTGGAAGAAAAGGTAAGTGGGGTATTGGGTGCAGCCCCACAGAAGTTGCTGGCGGCCTTACTACCCGGTCAGCTCTGCAAACTGCAAACAGGAGGGCAAACAAATGAATGCCTTGTGCTACTCGAGTGAAACGCTGAGTTTGAAGTATCTTGTGCTTGTGCTTGTGGTGGGGGGAGCAGGCGAAAAGCATCTCTATCTTGTTTCAGCATCGTGTTTGCCGCGTAAGGAAGGCCTGAAGGGTCCGTTTTGTACCGTTGCGGGAGGGAGGAGGGGAACCTATTGACTATTTTGTGATTGGAATAAGTGATTTTGGCGGGAACCATTGGCACCGAGGTTACACAATATTTATCTAATAAAAGGGTCAAACGACATTTGAACCGAGTTACCGATGAAATGACATTGTTAAAATTTGAGTTATGCTACCCACATTCGTATACCCGTCCACACACTTGATTAGAGCATGCAAAAGTCTGGTGCTAAGAGTTTTCCCTCATGATAATTAAACTCCACATCAATTAATTCCATGCAGAAGCCGCAGAGTACCGAAGTTCTCTCCCCACTCCTCTTTCCAGCCCCAATTTTTGAAAATTCATTTTCTCTTACAACTCCTCTCTCCAGCTGCAATCCACTCCGCCAACTTTTACGTCTGCTTCCCAGTTCTCACCAAAATATAACTCGTATTATACGCTTATTATGTGTGTCTCATACTATATGTCTCGTATTGCACGTCCCATTCTATATGTCTAAATATATTGTCAAATGATGCTAGTAGTGTATGTCTTATACTGGGTATTTTATACGATTTATGGAGGTATTGTATGTAATTAGTACTGTACTTCTTGTACAATGTATTTTTTAGTAATGTAATTCTACATAATTTTGACAAATGATGTTATTGATATATGTCTCGTTGTGTACGTTTTGTATTGTACATACTAAAGATACAAATATTTGATGAGGCAATCATAACAAAATTTGGGGGGATAAATGTAGTATAATGTTGTTAGTATAATGTCTTGTACTATACAAACTGTACATCTTGTACTATATCTAAAATGAGTTAAAAATGATAATGATTATGCATGAGCAAATGTTGCAATATATAATATTGCGTAAATTAATGTATATATCAGTGTTCAGAAAAGCGCTATTCGGTGTCCGGGCGGACGTGGGACTGAATAGAGTATATGTGGTATGCGGGAGTGTATGCGGGAGTATATGCGGTTTTAGATTTTTTAATAAATTAATATATCTATGTATATTTATATATCAGTCATATAGAATTATATATCACATTGAACAATTACATATAAGGACAATATAGAATGATTGATTAGAAGAAAGGGAGCAACAATATCATATAAATATTTAATTAGAAACAACAAAAATATCATATAAATTAAATTTCTTCAAGTCCATGTATGTGTGTTTGGAAAAGCGGTGATTAAGCGGCCGCATAAGCGGGTAATCGGCCGCATAATCGGGCCTGGACCGATTATTGGTCCGCTTTGACATATGCGGTACGGTCCCCTGTTCGAACCGCTTAAGCCGCCGCACGGACCGATTTCCTAAACACTGGTATATATGATTAAAATTTTGAAGTTATATTGTTGCCTATATATAATGGCATTAGACCCAACATATAAAATAAGTTACAATAAAAAATATCAACAAATGTACGTATAGTATGTGCGTTTTTATGAATGAATATGGACTGAAGAGAAATTGAAAGGCAACCGAGCTTTTCGAAAAAATAGACGGGGCAATGAACGAAAATTTAAATTTGAATACTTTTCGTAATCTGGGATAGAATTAGATATTAGAACTAAAATATGTGGGGAAGTAGATACAATAATTACATTTTGTGTGTGCTTTGCATGAATTTTGCATGGACACTAATACCAAAGAGCAACTGCATGTGGGATATCTCTAGGATGTATTAAATCTCACTTTTTTTCATGCACCCGGTATACCAGCGGGTGGATAAGTTATTGTGGCTAATTTTTTTTCTAAAATTTGCTGATCGACCCGCCCTCCAATGCGAAGCGATAATGTGAAACACCTACCTGGGAGTCTAGCGGGCTATGGTCAAGCAGAGAAGCCCCAACTAGCTGTTTCCACGTTAGTTCTATTATTGTGTCATATAATATTATCTTATCAGCTGTATTTTAATGGGTAGCCTGCCTTCTCAAATTTTGTCACCCTTTTTCAGAGGAAAAATGATATACAACCCGGAATTGAAATAAAAAAGGACTAGTTTTGGACCGTAGTGACGTGCTGCACGGGATGTATTGTTGTTGGCTGGCCGACTGCTATGGATGGACGACGGGACATATATGTTGTTGGCTAATGGTGGGACATGTTACTGACGGGAAAGAGAGTGAGAGAGAGGACTGAAGAGAGAGGGAGTGGCTGTAATGAGAGAGAAAAATCAAGAAAGATATGTTTATTTTGATAATAACCTTCAAACCATTATATATATTTTAACAAAATCAAAACGATTAGATTCTTTATAAAAAATACATGCCAAAAAGACTAATGTCAACATATTTTAAAAAATATAACATGCAATCTAAAATAAGGGAGATGAGGGAAGTATCATCATTACTTTGGATGAGAAAGAAATCTATTTGTTCTTATAAATTTCAATACGTGATGAGTTTTTTGATGAATTAAAATGGTTAGATTCCTTACAAAATTATATGTTCCAACATGACCAATTACAATAAATTTAAAAAAGATACATTATATTTTTTATTAATTGCACTACTTCCCACGTATTCCTCCCATATTCTCTCTCTTAAAAAATAACAAACTGGACTAACAACAATAACAAATTAGTCTGAAGATAACAATGGATTGGACTAAAGATAATAACAAATTGGACCACAGAATAGTTAAATTTAAAAAATATATTACTTCCTTCCTATTCATTATTTTTCTCTCTTAAAAAATAACAAATTGCACCAAAGATAACAGTAGACTACAATAGACACTACTACAGAACCTACCTTTAGTGTCGGTTATTTAAAGCCTTTAGTGTTAGTTTCTAAGCGACACCTATGTGGGCGACACTAAAAGCTCACCCATTAGGCGTCAGTTCCAAAACCGACGCCCAAACTCTTCGCGCGCCACCGAAAACGCGCCATCATGGAACTATAGGCATCGATTATTAGATACAAAACCGACGCCCAAACACTTCGCGCCACAGAAAGGGCGCCATCTTGGGCACTATCAGTGTCGGTTTTTTACAAATAACCGACGACATATATCTTCGTGCCATAGGAGGGCGCCAACTTGGGCACTATAGGCGGCAGTTATTAGCTAATAACCGACGCCATATAACTCCCAACACGGCCGTGCTGGACAGCACGGCCGTGGTGTTAAGGAAATAGACGTCGGTTTCTATTAAAAACCGACACTGTAACCTATTTGGCGTCGGTTTTATACAAATAACCGACGCCTATTTTTTTTTTTCTGTCATCCTGCAGACCTGCTGTGGCTGGTCGCAGGATGAGAAACCTGTTCAGTTCAGTTATGAACTGCAGGTTTTACGACATCCATTGATATCAGCCGACAATAGGCCACAAACCTGCAAAATTAACAACAAAAATATTCACACATGCATTTAGCAATGCAACCTGCAGTTCCATTTTATTTTCACACATTTAGAAACAATCATGTAGCTAGCAATCTGTAGTTCCATTCATTCACATTCACACATGTAGAAACATTAATATAGCAACCAACACTTTCATTCATTTTCACTCAGACACATGTAGAAATATCCAGACATGTAGAAACATTCACACATATATTATAATTCAGAAATTCATTTACAAAATATCATTGTTTAGTCATTATTCACTATCAAGATCCCAATTATATTTTAAAGCCCCCACTATTTGTATGGTTGTTGCCCATTCTTCTCTTACTTCATTTAATTCTCCCATCGTATAGGGAGCATGTACATCTGGTAAGTCCGTTCCTGTAGTGGGGTCAGCTTTAAACACATGTAAAGAGAATGATGTATATATATAATTAATGAGCTATAAATAAGATTGGTATATTTCATATTATCTAATGAGACTATATAATACATGAGAAATACAATCGATGTCCATACAACATGACAGACTAACACATATATAGTACATAACAACAACAACGTCGAATTTACATACAACACTAGCTTAGTACATATATAGTGGGACTTATAAGGTGACGATACCACCTGGTAAAACAGGTTACCGACAACTACATGTTACGACTGGGAGGTCGTGATTCAGCAACCGTATGCATTAGCAGGAGGACAAACAAATCACCATATGTTTGTCCTCCTGCTAATGCATACGGTTGCTGAATCACGACCTCCCAGTCATAACATGTAGTCGGTAACATGTTTTAGCAGGTGGTATCGTCACCTTAGTCCCACTATATATGTATTAAGCTAGTGTTGTATGTAAATTCGGCGTTGCTGTTGTTATGCACTGTATATGTGTTAGTCTGTCATGTTGTTATATGAATCTGAAGCACTTGTGTGTGCTGCACTTTATGTATTGTATCTGTATCCTGCTTCTCTTCATTGGGGATTCTTTTGCTGTTTAGCATTTGTATTAACTAGAAGATAATGAAACATCAAATCAGAAAATGATATTGATATTAAAAAAGTAAACATTTAGCTTCAATAAAAAAATATAAACATGCATGCCTCTCAAATTGTGATCTTTTATCAATTAACAATCCTTCATTGTGATCTCCACGCACATATAAGTCATCATTAGCTTCTTCAATATTTTTTGGAGTTGGCAACCCAACTGAGAATGGACTGGAGTCATCATATTTATCATAGTACTCTTCTTCATCTATAGGATCTTCAATGAACTGTCTTTTACCATGAAGAACAACCGACCATTTATCATTTGCAGGATCATCGATATAAAATACTTGTTTCGCCTGTGATGCCAATATGAATGGTTCAACCTTCTCGCCAATCTTTTCAAAGTTCACTAAAGTGAAACCCAATTCATCCACTATAACTCCTTTGGTGTTATCAACCCAATTACATTTGAAGAGAGGAATTCTGAATCTATGTAGTCAAATTCCCATATCTCTTCAATGACACCGTAATATGACATTTTAGCTTCACGTGGACTCTTATCCTTTGCACTTGCAAAAAACATAGTCGATGCTTGAAGGGTGACCCCACTGTTTTGGACGACACTCTTATCATCTTGGCGCTTTGTGTAATATATGAATCCATTAATGTCATACCCTTCATAAGACATAACAGTCAACTTTAGTTTAAAGGCGAGGCATTTGATAGTTTCAGTAATATCATCTGGTGTTTGAGATAGTTGATGTAAGACTTTATCTTCAAACCACATAATAAAAGTCTTGTTATGCTCTCTAGCAAGCCACATTGTATTGGCTCGAGGATATTGTCTTTTGATGAAATTGGTATGTTCCTCGATATAAACGTTCACTTCGTCCATGTTGTGTAAAATATAAAAATGACCTTCTTCCAACTGCTCACAGCTGATTACTTTCACACGTGATCCCAAAATTCCTTTGCCAAATTGCTCGTCAATATTCTTGTCATTATCAGGAGTGTCATTACCACTGAGAAAGTCATTGTAGAAATCCATAACCTCTCTCGCCACATAACCTTGAATAATACTCCCTTCAGGCCGATAACAGTTTCGAACATCACCTTTAAAAACGCTCATGTATCGTTCAAAGGGATACATCCAATGCAAGAAAACCGGTCCCAAGATTTTCACTTCCCTAGTCAAGTGGACAACAAGATGTACCATGATATCAAAGAACGAAGGAGGGAAATACATCTCAAGCTGACATAGGGTAACAACCACTTCTCTTTGCAAATTATCGAGAGTCTCAGGGTCAATAACTTTATTGCAGAGACTGTTGAAAAAGAAACAAAGTCTGGTGATTGCAAACCTTACATGCTTCGGCAATATAGATCGAATTGCCATGGGCAATATTTGTTGCATTAGAGTGTGACAATCATGATATTTAAGACCTATCAACTTCAGATCTTTCATTGATACCAATCTACGGATGTTGGATGAGTAACCATGTGGCACCTTAACATTTACCAAGCATTCACAAATAGCTTTCTTCTCCTTTCTAGACAACGTGTAACAAGCGGGAGTTAAGTATGTTCTTTTATTACCCATTTCACGTAATTCTGTTAATTCTGACCTTATTTCCATTTCACGTAGGTCCAGTCTGGATTTTATCCCATCTTTAGTCTTACCTAGTATATTTAACAGAGTACCAATGATGCTATCACAGACATTTTTCTCAACGTGCATTACATCGATACAATGTCTGACTGTCAAAGAACTCCAATAAGGAAGATCCCAAAATATTGACTTCTTCTTGAATGAAGAATTGTCACTCCGTGTAGTACATTGTGATCTCTTACCAAATTCATTGACAAAGTCTTTTACTCTTTCATAAACAACCTCCCCTGGTATAGGTTTAGGTGCACTGCATTCCTCATTCAATCCATTGAATGCTTTGCGCTTCCTACGATACGGATGGAATTTTGGAAGAAACCTTTCGATGACCGAGATATACATTCTTACCGCCATATTTTAGTCTTGTTGAATCAGTGTTCTCTTCACATATAGGACACACTTTAGCTCCTTTGACACTATATCCAGACAAATTCCCATATGCTGGAAAGTCATTAATAGTGCAAAACAACATAGCATGCAAACGAAATGTCTCTCTTCGTGAAGCATCATAGGTCATCACACCTTCACTCCAGAGTTTCTTTAAGTCATCAATCAAAGGTTCAAGATAAACATCGATGTCATTTTCAGGTTGTTTAGGGCCCGATATCAACAACGACAGCATTATGTACTTATTTTTCATACACAGCCAGGGAGGAAGATTGTATATAACAAGCATGACTGGCCAAGTGCTATGTTGGCTGCTCAATGTCCCGTACGGATTCATCCCGTCTGTACAAAGCCCAAGTCTTAGATTCCTGACTTCTTCACCAAATTCAGGGTACAATACATCAATCTTCTTCCACTGTGGGGAATCAGACGCATGTCGTAGGATCTCATCATTATTTTTCTTAACATCTGCATGCCACCTCAAATTCTTCACATCTATCGGATTGGCAAACAAGCGTTGAAACCGTGATATTATAGGTAGATACCACATCACCTTGGCAGGAGAACCAGTTTTGGACTCCCCCGAAGTTGTCAATTTATACCGTGACGCACCACATTTTGGACAATCTTTCAAATCCGCATAGTCCTTTTGAAATAATACACAATCATTAGGGCATGCATGTATCTTCTTGGCATCCATTCCCATTGGGCACAACAATTTCTTTACCTGGTATGTTGAGATTGGCAGCTCATTTCCTTCAGGAAGCATTTCTTTCAACAAAGACAGCAATGACGTGAAGCTTTTGTCGCTCCATCTATTGTTAGCTTTCAACTTATGCAATCTCAACACAGCGTTAAGCTACATAAACTTAGTACAACCTGTGTATAACGGCATCTCAGCATCATGCAAAATGTTTCTAAAAATGGGAGGTGGATCGGTGTGCTCTACCCCACAACTATCCAGCATCGCATCAACGATGTCTATTGGAACTGGTTCATTCACATCTACGTCATCGTAGGTAATTTCTTCTTCCACACAAGCACTGCTATCGACATCCACTGGTTTCGGGTTTGAAATCTCTCCATGCCAGTGCCATTCTGTATAGCCTTGTATAATCCCGTTGCACATGACATGAGTTTTGATTTCATCACCAGTGTTGACTTTCAAGTTGTTACCGCAATGCCTACATGGACAGTAGAACCTATCTCCAGGTTGTTTCCTATGTTCCTCGGCAAATCTAATGAACTGGTCAAGACCAGAAATAAACTCTGGGGTGCAGTGATTGTGAATTGACATCCATGATCTATCCATTCTATGATCAAAGAGAAAACAAGTATATATTAGGACAAGATTAGGGTCTAGGGTTAACAAATACATGTGATGTCATTATTATATATAATAAATGTGTACCACCTATCCATTCTTGAACACCTAATCTCACTAGTAAGTGTATAATGTGTATTCGGTTTTCAAGAAAATTTCGGCAGCATTTTCCCGCTGTTCTCCAAGTACATATGTACTTAGAGAACAAACGAGGAAATGCTGCCGAAATTTTCTTGAAAACCCAATACACATTATACACTTACATTCTAAGCGAGATTAGGTGTTCAAGAACAGTCCCAAACCGGGGACTATCCAAGATTTACTCCTGATGAGTAAATCTTGGACGGGTTTCTAGGCCAACAAATAAAGTGTTGTCATTCTTATACCTAAAATCCTAGTTCTTCAAGTTAGGGTGATTATTGATGTCTTTAAAAGCATGATTGGCAATTTAGGGAAAAGTTCATCATTTACATTCCAAGCATGTCACATGTGTGCATTACAGTTCATCATTAAGCAAGATATAAGTAAGTATGACGTCATATTAAAATAGACTATACAATATGAGAAAATAGTAGTGTAATCATGCAAATGAGAACATTCATGGGAACACACACTTCAGTTATAAGCATTCATGTAGCAACTTTCAGTTCCATTCATTAATCTCTTTTTACATCCACACACAGGGGTGTACCCCTAAACAGTAACTAAACATGCGCATAATTAAAAAAACTATTAATACAGACAAGTCTAGATAGATAGACAACTAAATACTACACCAACATGGTCCCGCATGCATCAGTAACTTCTTTTTGATGATGAAGCTGTGTCACGAAGATCCTCACTGTATTTAGACGAATCTGAACTGACAGGGGCCTCAGATTTAGATTCCTCATAGATGATATCCGACGCCGTGCGCTCATACCGCAGAAGATGATCGGGGTCTCGTAGTTGCTGTCGGTTATCCAAACTTTGATGGAATAATGGCCAACTGGACGGAGAAAATGCCTGTTCCAACGGACCACATGCACCTCTCCAATCCAATCACGCCAACTGAATTTTGATACAAGATTTCCCGCCAAATCATACTCAACCTCGATAACATGTGAATAATTGCCAAAAGTTAGGGTCACTTTACCAGGCATGTAGTGTCTTCCTTTTAGAAAACACCAATGTTTGGATATGACCAATTGGTTTAAGGAACGATCATCTAGGATGATGTCCAATTGTTCTTCAATAGGGAACATTAACATTGACATAGAGGTCCAGTTCATAGTGACTGTTATGGGTGGACAGAGACTGCACAATATTAGTGTAAGTACATATAACGATGTTATATATTTTCAGAAAAAGTTGCATAACATCAGTTAACCTTTTATTGCTTGTCATAACCAACTTTATTGTGGTAGACATGATAGCTTGAAAAGAAGTCTACATATGTACTTAGAGAACAAACGAGGAAATGCTACTGAAATTTTCTCGAAAACCCAATATACATTATACACTTACATCCTAAGTGAGATTAGGTGTTCAAGAACAGTCCCAAACCGGGGACTATCCAAGATTTACTCCTAATGAGTAAATCTTGGACGAGTTTCTAGGTGCTTATTAAAATAGAACCATTATATGGAACTAATCCTACATTATACACATACTTTTCATGAGTAAGATAATGTGCACTTCATGGAATTATTAAGATATGAATATATATAAGTTGTTTCCATTTAGGGAAAAGTTCATCATTTACATTCCAAGCATGTCACATGTGTGCATTACAGTTCATCATTAAGCAAAAGAAGGGTGATTAGGATTCTCACCAAGAATATAGCTAAACTATTAAACAATGATTATAGATAAACTATTAAAAAATAGACTTTCCACACATAAAACACCCTATACAACTATAAAACAAAAAAGTATTAAGTATATATGCATGATACAATAACTATTTTGCATCACATTACAACAGACTTATCATTGATACCTTACTAACTTATTGCTACATTTACATATCATCACTTGATCAAAAATTACAGCAGTACATTTAACCAAAGTATGCATTCTAAAATCTATGTCATGATTAGTTACATATAATTTACTTGGATATACAGCAGTACCCGATTACTATGTCTTACATACAAAGTATGCATATTAAATTAACTAAGGCTTATCATAGAACATGTATTGTATAGACAATAGAAGATTCAGCTCAGTAGAAGCACAAAATCAGTACCTAAACCCTAAAATCACACCTTTTTAGCATTTATTTTAACAGGTTTATGTACATCAATATGTGTATGAGCCCTAATTAAAACTGATTCTCATAGGAAGTAAATAAATTAAAAAAAATGCCCAGCAGCAGGGCGGGCACCTTAAGGGAAGAGGAGCAGAGGAAGAAGAAGAAGGCAGGGCGGGCACCTTGAGGGAAGAGGAGCAGCGACCGGAGCAAGTCCTAGCAGCTGCCGGCGGCGAGGAGAGGAGCGGCGGAGAGGGCGGCGAGGCTAGGAGACCTAGCTGCTACCGGCGACGACGGAGAGGGCGGTCGGCGAGCGGGCGGGCGACGACTGCTTCTCGTGGCGACGGCGACGAGCGGCGAGCATGGAGGAAGGAGCGGCGGCGACAGAGCACGGCGGCGGAGCACGAACGGCAGGGAGCAAGAAATCGCCGGAGCTAAGGAAATCGGGAATGAAAAAGGGAAAGGGGAAGAATCGGTCGGGCTGGTGAGCTATTAAGTTGACAATAAGTGTGGGTCATTAAAAACCGACAACTAAACACCCTTTAGTTGTCGGTTATTTAGCTATGAACTGACGCATTTTGTAAAATTTTGGAGCCAATTTTTTCGCTGCAATTTTGGGTTTGGCGGTTGAGTTTAGGTGTCAGTTGTTTATCAATTAACCGACACTTAATAAAAGCGGTACCCGTGTCTGGCTGACCTTCGTAGATTGGATGTCGGTTTATGTTATCAACCGACACTGTAGCATTTAGGTGTCGGTTTTTGTATACAACCGACACCTGAAAAAGTGACTTTATAATCCATTTCTGTAGTAGTGGGAGATTAAAAAAAATTGACTATAGATCAAAATTAATTTAAAACAATTATACTACTTGGATAACATAAAAAAATAACTAGAGATAATAGAAAATTTTACTAGAGATAACACAAAACTAGACCAGAGATAACAAAAAAAAACCTGGAGATACCAACTAATTAAAAAAACAATTACACTACTTGGATAAAAAATTTGACCACAAATAACAAAAAATTTCGCTAGAGATAATAACAAATTGGACTAGAGATTACAAAAAATTTTGACTAGAGTTAACAACTTATTTTAAAAAATTCATAGTATTGGATAGCAAATTTTTTTACTACAGATAACAAAAAAATTGTCTATAGATAACAAAAAAGTAGATCAGAGATAACAAAACATTTTCCTAGAGATAACAACCAATTTTAAAAAAAATGTTGCTTGGATAAAAAAAAATGTTGACTAGAGATAACAAAAAATTTGAGTATAGATAACAAAAAATTGGACTAGAGATAATAATTTATTTTTAATTTTGACTACTAGATAACAAAAAAATTGCCTAGAGATAAAAAGTTTTGACTAGAGATACCAACTATGTCGCAGATAACAGAAAAATTGACTACAGATAATACAAGATTTGACTATAGATTACAAAAAATTTGACTAGAGATAACACAAAATTAAACTATATATTACAAGAAATTTGACTAGAGATAACAACTAGATTGGAGATAACAAAAGAATTGACTAGAGATAACAACTATTTTTTTTTAAATACTACTTGGATAATAAAAAAATTGACTAGACATAACAACAATTTGACTAGGGATAACAAAAAGTATCGGAACAAACTTAACAACTAAATTTTAAAAAATAATAGCACAACTTCTATCTTATTTCTTGTATTTTCTCTGGTACAATTTGTTGTGCTATTACAAGAAATAAGATAGAAGCTGTGCTATTATTTTGATTTAAGTATGCATATGAACAAAATTAGGATAGGAATTAAATTACTCCCCTTGTTAGTTTTGTTCTTATACATGCAAGAAGACAAAAAGAGTCCTAAAAAATGAGTGTCACTTTTGATTTAAGTATCATATTCCTTTGTACAAGAGTTGTGAGAGCAGAGATAGGTTGTGCCATCTTCTCTCCTGGTGACTCTTCGCCTCTTTGAGTCTTTGGAGGCTTGCGGCGAATATTCCTCATCTAACTAGCTGTGCTTCCCCTTATTGGTGGAAGCTCGCTTCATCTGGCTAGCTGAAGCCAAGTGACATGTGTTCGACACTAGTGGTTAATGACAGACGCGTAACGAAGTTCATTCGTCAACGATAGAAACACCTTCATACTGCACGATAGCAAGCAAAGTGGGAGTGTATAATCGGGAAATGGTGACATCTTGTTTTTTTGCATCCAGCAGCAACTGCAAGCTCTTAGCCCCTGTTTGATTTGAGATCGAGATTACAAAATCTGGACCAAGTTAGTCGATATATCCGGACTAATATATCTAGATTCAATTCTATTTTTGTTTGACAACCCGACAACCCAATGGGATTGTAAGTATTCATTAAATTATACTAACCTCATAAATTGTGTTTGTCAGTTTGACATATAAAACAAAATAACACAAAAGACAGCAAAATTCAGACTGGGATCCTGAAATCTAGTTGAAAGTAAGACTGACTTGGTTTGGATTAAAGGATTACGGAATTCAAAGCGGTCTCCGTCAGTCCAATTTTTGCCAAATAAAATAAGACTGAATCTAGACTGGATTAGCCATAATTAATGCATAAATGACCCAAAAAGACAGTACCCATTCCGGACTAGATCCCAAACCAAACAGCTCCTTAGAAACGTACTTCAGGTGTATACCGTTGGCAACGTGCACAGTCGGCTGCAGCTCCTTTCACAGTACTATTAGTTGGGGACATCCACCCTAATGTGGTAGTAATAACTTGCTCGTGTTTCTGGATGTTAAACATGCAAAGGCAAAGCAATATCTGGTGTTCGGCCTATTGGGGAACTTGGGAAAGAAACAAAGAGTATGGGGCGTAGTAGGGCGGAGAGAAACCCGCTAGCTGCAGCTGACACTTTTCGTTTGAATCTAGCTATATGAAATTCACAATACTGTTAGTTGGCGCGGATCGGTATCATGTATCCTAGTTCGGAAAGATAAGCATAACCCCTGCGCCAGGATGTAACCTAGTTCGGAACTATAGACAGGCTTGTCTGCCTCAGCCTCCATAAATTTTCTTACCCTTGTTCCGTCGTTCGGAGCTCGTAAACATCCAACAAGTTCCGCGTGGAGGTCTTGGATTACGTTGTGCTCCATCATGCCCAACTCTCCTGCTTTGGAACTTTGCGGTGGCTGGAATATATTATTCATCTTGCCGCGGTTACCACTGGTACCTTGCTGATGCCGGTGCCAAGCCTGTCCCATGTCAAGCTACAAGGTGCTCGAGCCACAGTGGTGGTGATCAGCTGCCAGAATACACCATATTATAGACGACAACGAAACAGATTGGGTGCATTTGCTCGGGAAAATGGCCGTCCTGATAGCCCCTTCCCATCCCACTCCATACCTAGATGGTGCTTTCTGTTAGATATTTTTTAGGAAAAAAATCCAAATAACATAAAGTTATCCAAATAGCATTTTTTCCAACTTTATATTTCTCAAATTAGCAAACTTTCTGCAAAAAGCGCCATTTGTATGACGTTAAACACGCTTAACAACTTGACGCTTTAGTTTAAACACCACATTGACGGGCATCTTTGGCTGAGTCAACAAATGAAACACCGAATATACTGGCGCTTACATTGTGACTGTTCCTAAATAGAAAGCGCCAACTCTTGTGGCTTGAGTTATTTGGGTTGTTGCATTTGTTGCATGCTTTCATTCTTTCAACTCAACACTTAGTGCCGCCAACTAATGATTAAATGCAGTTGATTTATAATTGAAAATTTATCCATACGAATATACTAAATAGTGAGTACAAAACGATCCAACATAGAACAGTAAAAAAGAAACATTACTCTAAATGCATTAAAAAAAGATACATGATTCAAAACTCAATCTAAAATACAACAAGTAATCTTTGAATGCTGCAACAAACAAGTTCAATCCTGTAATCAAAATAGGAGAAATATTTGACGAAATTATAACACTATAGTTAACAATACATTATATTATTTAGGAAATAAAAATACTCAAAAGAATTAATATTTATCCTTGTTGACTACCTCAACCTTGGGTCTGGCCACCAGATTGTCACTCTATGTAAGGAAAATCCTGAATTAGACTCAACTATGTATGTTGAGCTCCATATGTAGGCCTACTCATTGGAAGTGGTGGTGTGAGAGGTCGAGTGGAAGGAATATTCCAAGATGGTGGAAGTGATCCCAACATAGTTGTGTGGAGGTCTACTAACCAACTAGGCGGCGGTCCATGTGGTGAAAATAAATGAAAAGTCCCGTGTTGATAAAAAACTCGATTCAGACTACCATGGGCTCTGATATCATGTTGTAAGGAGGAGGACTCAGAGGGGATCCAATCCCTACTAAACTTTGAAGAATAAAACATTCATTCCAAACACACTCAAAAGGTATGATGGAATAGGTGTAACGTTTTCAAATTTAAAATAATAGTATACAAAAGACCAAAGTAAAATAATAGAATAAAAATTTCTTGACTATAATCAATTTTACAAAAGCACATGATCATCTCCCATACATGGTTTACATGGATATTATATCATAAGGATCTAGTAGAGTGAAATCCAAACTATATCAAGTTTGTCTCCAAGCATAAGATCCTTAAACTCGGTCCATGTCAGCATATCATGTCCTCCATATCCTACACCTGGGGTTGGAAGCATACCCCTTCCAACCCCAGCAAAAGGAGAAAAATAGATAACATCAACAAAAAGCTGGTATGTGCATACTAAAATGGAATTGAGCAATATAAGGAAATAAAGGACATCAAAACTGCGACGACCTGACCACAAATTAGACTGTCACTGCGTAATTAATTGTAGAACTAAACATGAACAACAGATTAACAAAAATTACTAAAAATTAAAACCTTTTTGCAAAGAGATCCATTTTCAGAAAACTCTTATAACAAGAACCAAAATATTTTATATACATTCTGGTCCACAAAGTACATACCATGTACCTTCTCTTCTCGAGGATTACATGCAACAGTTGCTCTGTTAAATCTACACATAAGCAATATAAAACCTCAAGGCATTCAATTCCAAAATCTCAGATCAATCATAGAAGCACTAACTACTGACTCCAAGGACCTGAGAGTACAGAGATGACTTATATGACTCATATCTATAAGACATGAAAGTTAGAATCTCCACCTGAGATGTTACTACTGTCCCTGATACTACTGTCCTTCCCCTGCTGTATGGTCCCTACCTCCTCGTCCTTGTCCACCTAAAAAGGTTGGATCCCACAGGGGTGAGACAATTGAAATTGTCCCAGTGATAGATATAACTCTCCGCCAGAAACATTATTATTGCAGATAAATAGTGATAAACTGAGCAGAAGATTCTCTATTGAAAAGCAAGATTTAATCAATATTAAGCAAAATTGAGCAACATCAACTTTTAAAGCATTACAATTATAAATGATAGATTAGTAAATCATCTATCCATTTTAATAAGGAATATGAAGAACATGTATAACATCTATCCATTTAGGATACAGTAAGCAATGTAACATCAACTAATGATTTCCATATTTCATCCTTAAGCAAATACACTACACGGCTGATTACATTTTACAATCATGCTTATACCCTAAGGAAGTGAGCCGCACTGCTCAAATCAAACCTTCGGTTGCAAAACCCAAAGCCGGTGTCATACAAGATCAAAGGAAGAGTTGGACTCCTTGATCTGATCTGTCTCAGTCAGTGCGAGACCACAAGCAGGACCACAATCTCTTGCTTAAGTGACCTCAGTAACTGGGTTAGCTCTCATAGGCTACCCATTCTCTAGCCCACCTTGGTACAAGTCCTGACGCTAGTAAATCTGAGACACGGGCCAGTTCACCGTGCTCTCTGAGCCATGAACGCATTGATACTCTATCACACTCAGCCATGAGCCTGTTCACCATGCTCTTATACATATATTGAGTCTACAGTCGAAGTTGCACTCTAATCCTCCTCATTTTCTGCTAGGAGAAACCCCACATATTCAACAATATATGCTCCATATTAACCCGTAGGAGAATTCGTTTCACCATCACCAACTACTAAAAATGATGGATCTATGGCCAGGGCTCTACATGATAAAATTTCACTTGATTATTTAAGTACATTACCATAGTCTTTTAGCATCAGTCAAGTTTTCAAACAAGAATTATTATGACAAATGCTATAAAGAAATATGTAACACTTTTACCAAGTACTCTTCAAAACTTTATAAAACATTGGGATCTCAATCCCTTATCTCATTACTGGGAATTCACATCCCTCAACAATACCATCATCATGTTTACTGGATCTAGTTATTCAAACCTTTAGTTCATCACTGAACATGGTTACCACTATCAGATAACTATTACCTCCAGGTCATCTGACCATGGTATTCATGATACTTGTTACACAAGCATCTCACATAGCTCACTAGGCATATTAAACTTCTTGTCACCTTTCACTAGGCAAAAAATAAAATAATGGTTCACAGGGCCCATTAATATCATAGTTCATACCTGGTTATGCTCATCATCTCATGATACTTGCATGGTTAGTATGCTTGATAACAACCATATCAATTACATATCAACGTTATGCAATACAAAGATAACATCACTATTCACTCATTAGGGTTAGGGTTTCCCATCTTTATCAATTAGGGTTTCACATAACATCATCCTATATTAGGGTTTCACATAACATCACCTTATATTAGGGTTTCACTTAACATCACCCTATATTAGAGTTTCACTTAACATCATCCTATATTTGGGTTAGGGTTTCCTATTTCATTTCAATTAGGGTTTGTCAACCCATTACCCAAAAATAGGGTTAGGGTTTCTCATCCTTCTCGATTAGGGTTTCCGTTTTCCATTGATTAGGGTTTTATGATTACCTCATTAATCTAAACCCTAAGTCAATGCCTCCACATATATTGGAGCACATAGCATTATTTAAGTATTAAACAATACTTATCATTGTTCCATGTACTAGGAACACACATCACCATCATACCTTATTCAATTGACTTAACCTTTCACTAAGTACATGCACCTATGCTTATAATAGTGTATTGCATTTATTACTTTCATAGGCATCAAGGGATAATCACTCTAAATGTATTTATCACCTAAATACTTTAGAGGTACTTCCATTGAAATCAACTTTGAGATACTCTTCAACCACTTATGGGTTATTAGTACATACATGGTTTGAATCAATTGGACCTTCAAACAGTTTCAACCAATTGAACCTTCAAACAGTTTTGACCCTAAACCTCCAAACGGTTTGAGACCGTTTAGACCTTCAAACGGTCTTGAGGTCATTTGACTTTCAAATGGTCTTGAGGTCACTTGACCTTCAAACGGTCTTGAGGTCACTTGACCTTCAAACGGTCTTGAGGTCACTTGACCTTCAAACAGTCTTGAGGTCACTTGACCTACAAACGGTCTTGAGGTCACTTGACCTTCAAATGGTCTTGAGGTAACTTGACCTTCAAACGGTCTAGGTCTACAACTTCAAACGGTTTGGGACCGTTTAGACCTTCAAACGGTCTAGGTCTACAACTTCAAATGGTTTGGGACCGTTTAGACCTTCAAACGGTCTAGGTCTACAAGTTCAAATGGTTTGGGACCGTTTAGACCTTCAAACGGTCTAGGTCTACAACTTCAAATGGTTTGGGACCAATTGGTCCTCAAACGGTTTGAGACTGTTTGGTCAATTTAGATTTGAAACCGTTTAAACCTAAATTAAGGTTTTGACATCAATTGATATAGGGTTTTGAAATCAATTGAGCTAGGGTTCTGAAATCAATTGAGTTTGATTGCTTGAAGTTATTAGGTCATGAGACCAATTGATCTTTGAATCCATTGAAACTGTTTGGTCTTTAACGGTTTGAAACCATTTGACCTCTAACAGTTTTGAAACCGTTTGGTCACCAAATGGTTTGAAACTGTTTGGTCTCTAATGGTTTGAAACCGTTTGACCAACAAAATGAAACCATTTTTTCTTGATATTCTTTAGGTGTGTGATACAATGATGTCATCATCATCAAGCTTCAGACCTTCGAATTCTACTGTCATATATATGATGAGTTCATCAATTATGCAAGAAGAAATAAAAGATCAAGATATGATGAGGAATTGAAAACAATAATAACATTGATGGGTTCAAGTTATATAACCCACCTTCAAAGTAGCTTCAAAGCTTCAAACGTCTTGTATCTAATGGTAAAAGACGATCCTTCAACTATCCAAGGTTTGTTTCCAACCCTTTGGATGCAAAGGATGGCCAAAGTTGAGCATTGGATGGAAGAGAGAAAAAAAATGAGTGTTGAAATCCGATTTCAACCATCAATTCAAGGTTGAAGATGATCATGGAGCTTACCTTAAGCTTGGGGAACGTTTTACTCCTGCTCTTAAGCTCCTTGGTCATCTTCCAAAGCAAGGAAAGAAAATGATTTGCAAAATAGCCTTTCAAGTAAGGAGAAAATCAAGTACATATAATTGATTTTCTAGGAGAGAGAAAGTAGGAGAAAATTCACCCACTTTCTTGCCACATGCCCCCTCCCTTTCTTGCCTTCGAAGCCATCTTCCTTTCCCTCAATATCCTCTCAATTATACTTATTAAAAGAAACCACTTAAGCACCTTAATCATTATAATACTATTATCCATTTTTAGTGGACATTACTTTTTAATTAACAAATGTGAGTGGATTTCTTCAACTACTTAAAATATTTCGGTGCCACTCAAGGAATTTGGACGTCCTTGCACTATAGGATCTCAACCACAGCCTTTTTAGTTGATGGGCACCTTAATTAATATATTTATGTTTGCTACAAAATAAATTAGGGTTTCATTTATGCTTATTTCTTGATTATTTTATTATCAAGATTATATCTCCTCAAATGTGGTTCCAACAAGACACCCCTTTCTTTTTTTTCCTCTAAATGATACCAAGAAACAATAGGGATATAACATAGGTGGTATTTTACATATCCAACCCTAAGTTTTGGGTAATTTGCAAATTACACCAAAACTAACATTCAATACACAAGCATTACTCAAACAAGCTCCTTCTTGGAACTTAGGCTTGTGGAAGCCATAACTCAACATCATTCTCATTCTTATGATGCTATAACACTTGAGGAACATTTATCATGTAATATTTGCAAGGTAACCCCTTAAATTGGGTAAAATTGCACTTTAGTCCAAAATAGATAAAATATTGTTTCAACATTATTCAAATAGGACCAAAATTGAAACATAAGCTCTCCTTTATTCTTAATTACTTTTCAAATGATAAAGACAAGAATCTAAATAACTTACTTAAGAAAAACTTCTAGGGTTAAGGCATAACCCAGGTTAGGGATGTTACAATTATCCACCCCTAACAGGGATTTCATCCCCAAAATCATCCAGAGAAAAGAGAAGGGTACTTCCTCCTCATCTCTTCCTCCAGCTCCCACATAGCCTCTTTAATGCCACGATGATGCCAGAGAACTTTCACAAGCATTATGTCTTTCTTTTTCAACTTTTTAATTCTTCTGTCAAGAATCATCATTGGTTCTTCTACATAGGATATATCTTCATTTAACTCTACCTCCACATGTTGCAATACTAACTCCGTATCAGGGTGACACTTTCTCAACATGGATATATGGAATACTGGATGCAATCTATGTAGTTCAGATGGAAACTCCAACTTATAGGCTACCTTTCCGATTCGTTCAGTGATTGGATAAGGCCCCATGAATCTAGGAGCTAACTTACCCTTTTTCCCAAATCTAAGAACACCTTTCCAAGGTCAGACTTTGATATATACTCTATCTCCAACTTGGAATTCTAAAGGTCTTCACCATTTATCAGCGTATGACTTCTGTCTATCATGTGCAACCTTTAACTGTTGTTGTATTACTTTAATCTTTTCAGTTGTCTGTTGTACTAAATCAGGACCCAAAAGTTGATATTCTCCTATTTCATACCAGCATGATGGTGATCTACAATGTCTACCATATAATGCTTCATATGGTGCCATATCAATATTGTGCTGATAACTATTATTGTAAGAAAATTCTATTAAACTCAAGTGTATATCCAAACTTCCTACAAACTGAAGGACACATGCCCTAAGAAAATCCTCCAAAGTTTGTATAGTCCTCTTAGATTTTCCATCTGTCTGTGGGTGAAAGGTGGTACCAAATCTTAACTGCATACCCAAAGCTTTATGTAGTCGTTCCCAAAAACGACTCATGAATTGGGGACCTCTATCAGAAAAAATTGTAGCTAGAACCCTGTGTAACTGCACTATCTCATCTAAATAGATTTGTGCAAGTTTCTCAACAGTATAGGTTGTTTTAATAGGAAGTAAATGTGCTGACTTAGTCAACCTATCAACTATCACCCAAATGGAATCATGACTTTTGGTTGTTCTGGGTAAACCAACCACAAAGTCCATGGTCACGTGATCCCATTTCCACTATGGTATAGGTAAGGGTTGCATTGTTCCTGCGGGTTTTTGATGTTCATCTTTAACCTGCTGAAAAACTAGACACTGCATAACAAACTCAGCTCCATCTTTCTTCAAACCAGGCCACCAATACATATCTTTCAAGTTATGATACATTTTGGTGCTTCCTGGATGCATTGCATACATAGACAAATGAGCTTCCTCTAAGACTAACTTCCTTAGGTCATTGGCATCAGGTACTACCATCCTACCATGGTAACAGACTACCTCATCATCTGACTCATGAAACCCATTCCATTTCTCACTACCATACTCTGATCTAATCTGTTGAATCACAATATCATCCTGTTGTGCCTCTTTGATTTGTTGTTTCAAAGTAGGTTTTATGTGCATCTCAGCTAACAGTCCAGCTAACAAGGATACTTTAAGTTGTACAATGTTTTGCCTCAAAGAGACAAGCATGTCTCGTTTAAAGCTTACTAAAGAGTTCAACTGTGCTTTGTCCATGTTTGGTGATGATGATTTTCTACTTAGTGCATCAACCACTACATTAGCCTTTCCTGTATGATAATCAATTGTACAATCGTAGTCCTTGATTAACTCCATCCAGCGGTGCTGTCTCATGTTCAACTCATGCTGTGAAAAGATATATTTTAGGTTCTTATGGTCTGTGAAAATCTGGAATGTCTCTCCATAGAGATAATGTCTCCAGATCTTCAACACATGAATCACTACAACTAATTCTAGATCATGTGTCGGATAATTTTCCTCGTGTTTCTTTAGTTGTCGAGAGGCAAAAGAAATCATTTGATTATCCTACATCAACACACATCTTAAACCATTCTTAGAAGCATCACAGAAAAAAATATACCCCTTCCCTTTCTCAGGTAATACTAACACAGGTGCACTGGTCAACCTTTCTTTCAACGGTTGGAAATAATGTTGACACTTGTCATTCCAGACAAAAGGAACCTCCTTCCTGGTCAACCTAGTTAGGGGTAATGCTACAGAACTAAAGTTCTTAATGAACCTCCTATAGTAGCTTGCCAATCCTAGAAAACTGCGTATCTCCATTGGTGTCTTCGGTTGTTCCCACTCCAAGACAGATTCTACCTTTTTAGGATCAACACGGATACCTGAGGTAGATAATACATGTCCTAGGAAAGACACTTCTGATAACCAGAATTCACACTTTCTAAACTTGGCGTATAGTTTGTGCTCTCTCAGTAAAGTCAGGGCCTGATGAAGGTGTTGCTCATGTCGTCGTGCATCTCTACTGTAAATCAGGATGTCATCTATAAAGACTATTATGAATTGATCAAGGAATGGCCAGAAGATTTTGTTTATGAGTTGCATGAATGCAACTGGGCATTAATTAGTCCAAACGACATAACTATGAACTCATAGTGACCATACCTTGTCCTAAAGGCTAATTTAGGTATGTCATTCTCCTTGATGCGTAACTGATGGTATCCTGACCTCAGATCCATTTTAGAGAATATAGTTGCACAACACAACTGGTCAAACAGGTCATCTATCCTTGGCAGATGATACTTGTTCTTTATGGTTACTTTTTTTTAGATTTCTATAGTCGATGCATAACCGCATAGACCTGTCTTTATTTTTAATGAAAAGAACTGGAGCACCCGATGGTGAAGTACTCGGTCGAATAAAACCCTTTTCAAGCAACTCTTGTAACTCTTTCTTAAGTTCTGCCATCTCAGCAGGTGCCATTCTATAAGGTGTTTGAGATATTGGTTGTGTACCCAGGATTAGATTAATCTCAAAATCAATCTCTCGGGGTGGAGAACACCTGGAAGTTCCTCAGGAAACACATCCTCAAACTCCCTAACAATTCGAACATCAGAAAGTCTAGGACTCTCTGCCCTGGTATCTACCACATGTGCCAAGAATGCAAAGCATCCTTGTCTCATCAACTTCTCAGCTACCAAAGCTGACACTAGATAGGTTGGAATAGTCTTTCTGTCCCCCTGAAAGACCCATGTATCACCATTGTCTGAGAACATAGCCTGCTCGGAACCGCAATCCAAGACAACTTTATACTTTTCTAAGGTGTCCATCCCAAGAATTATGTCAAACCCATGCATCTCAAGTGGTATAAGATCCACCTTAATGCTATGTTCTAAAAAAGAAAGAACACAGGGAGAACATACCTCCTGCAACACTGCAGATCCAACTAACGGAGTTTTTAAATACAAATTATCTTCTCTATGACTGACAGTCATATTGCAGTCATGAATCACTTCTCGAGTGATAAAGGAATGCGTAGCACCCAGATAAATCAAAACAGAATAAAACAATTCCAAGCAGATGAATCACTTCTCAAGCAGGATGAATCACTTCTTGAGTGATAAAGGAATGCGTAGAACCTAGATGAATCACTTCTCAAGCAGGATGAAGACATATAAGAATAAAACAATTCCATCTGACCTATCACGACTCGTGGGTTGACCACTACTTCCGGCTGATTCATAGCATAGAATGTTGTCGTTGCTGGTTGTTGACCACTCGCCTTATTGTTGGATGTAGATGAGTCAGCTTGGGATGCCTGTCCACATCCTCGTGTGCCACTACTAAACTGTCACTTCTGAGAACCTTGTTGACTCTACCTCGGTGATTGGGTTACACTCATGTCTCTAGCTAAACAATTTTTCATCAAATGTCCCATCTTCCCACATTTATTAACAGACTCTGTTCTCCCATTGTGGTCTAGATGGTCCTATTACTGAATTCGATGCTGAGATGTGGGCTCCCTTTAGTGGTAAACTACGACCTCTACCCTTGCTATATGTACACTATGTTAGAGTATTAAACCTTGATGGTGTTGTTGGTGCAAAAAACCTTGGTTTCTTAAAACTTTCAAACCTCTATCCCTAGAACTGGGTATATACTTTCTTACTATTGGCCTGACGCTTCTCAGTCATTGACCTTTCTATCCGCCTAACGGATTCCACAAAGGTGGAAAACCTCTCTCTATTCTCTAGAGCATATACTGGTGTGGTTAAATTAGCATTCAAACCCTTCTCAAAATGCTGAATCCTCTCCTCATCTATAGCAGCCATGTGCAGACAGAACCATAGAAGCTCCATAAACTTAGCTTCATACTCACTAATGTTCGTTGGTCCTTACCTTATCTGCTCAAACTGAGAGATTTTCTCATCCAGGTAAGTCTTGGGAAAATATCTACTAACAAACTCTCGTCAGAACTCTTCCCATCCAACTTCAACACCTGGCCTTTTGCCTTCTTCTATAGCCCACTAATGACCATCACTCCCCTTCAATAGGTAACCACATGCCTAACCTTCTTTGCTTTGGGGATATTAAGAATTCTGAAGTCCTTTTCTAGCTCAGTCAGCCACAAGTCTACGTCTGCTGGGTCAGATGTACCAGCATAATCAGTGGCTCCTACCTGTTGAAGCCGTTTAAAAGTCTTTCCAGCTCCATGTCCCTCATTGTGAGCTGGTGCCCTAGGTGCATGTGGTGGCATCCTATCTGCCATATGTGTCATAGTCACCATGAACTGCCCAAACAAAACATGGAAAGATGGGTTTTCTAGTGTAGCTTGGTCAAGCTGGGGATGTTTAGGTACTAATTCTTCTCTAGGATGATCCCTTGCACCTCCTCTTGGTGCAACAACACTTCTTTCAGCAGAATGTTCTTCGTGTGATCCATCCATCTTCAAGGTTTGCTTCTTCTCATGAGAGCAGAAGTCACTATCAAATAAAATGAAAGACACTAGAACAGACTGAACGACCTTAATCCTATGTCTTTGTAGACTCAGCGAACCTTAAGCTATGATACCACTAAATTGCGATGACCCGACCACAAATCAGACCGTCACTGTGTAATTAATTGCAGACTTAAACATGAACAATGAATTAACAAAAATCACTAAAAATTAAAACCTTTTTGCAAAGAGATCCATTTCCAGGAAACTCTTATAACAATAACCAAAATATTATATATACATTCTGGTCCACAAAGTACATACCATGTACCTTCTCTTCTCGAGGATTACATACAACAATTGCTCAGTTAAATCTACACATAAGCAACATAAAACCTCAAGGAATTCAATGCAAAAATCTCAGATCAATCATAGAAGCACTAACTATTGATTCCAAGGACTTGAGAGTACAGAGATGACTCATAAGACTCATATCTACAAGACATGACGGTCAGTATCTCCACCTGAGATGTTACTGCTTTCCCTGATGCTACTGTCCTTCCCCTGCTATATGGTCCCTACCTCCTCGTCCTCGTCCACCTAAAAAGGTTGGATCCCACGGGGGTGAGACAATTGAAATTGTCCCAGTGAGAGATATAACTCTCCACCAGAAACATTATTATTGCAGACAAATAGTGATAAACCGAGTAGCAGATTCTCTATTGAAAAGCAAGATTTAATCAATATTAAGCAGAATTGAGCAACATCATCTTTTAAAGCATTACAGTTATAAATGATAGAGTAGTAAATCATCTATCCATTTAAATAAGGAATATGAAGATCATGTATAACATCTATCCATTTAGGATACAATACACAATGTAACATCAACCAATGATTTTCATATTTCATCCTTAAGCAAATACACTACACACTTGATTACATTTTACAATCATACTTATTCCATGAGGAAGTGAGTTGTACCCCTCAAATCCAACCTTCGGTTGTGAAACCCAAAGCCAGTGCCATTCAAGTTCAAAGGAAGAGCCAGACTCCTTAACCTCATCTGTCTCGGTCAGTGTGAGACCACAAGCAGGACCACAGTCTCTTGCTTAAGTGACCTCATTCACAGGGTTAGCTCTCATAGGCTACCCATTCTCTAGCCTGCCTTGGTACAGGTCCCAATGGTAGTAAATCTGAGACATCGACTAGTTCGCTGTGCTCTCTGAGCCATGAACGATTTATGCTCTATCACACTGAGCCATGAGCCTGTTCACCATGGTCTTATACATATCTTGAGTCTACAACCACTGTTGCACTCTAATCCTCCTCATTTTCAGCTAGGAGAAACCCCACATATTCAACAATATACGCTCCAGAATAACCCGTAGGAGAATCCGTTTCACCATCACCAACTACTAATAATGATGGATCTATGGACAAGGCTCTACATGATAAAATTCTACTTGATTATTTAAGTACATTACCATATTCTTTTAGCATTAGTCAAGTTTTCAAATAAGAATTATTATGACAAATGCTACAAAGAAACATGTAATACTTTTATCAAGTACTCTTCAAAACTTTATAAAACATTGGGATCTCAATCCCTTATCTCATTACTGGGAATTCACATCCCTCAACAATACCATCATCATGTTTACTGGATCTGGTTATTCAAACCTTTAATTCATCACTAAACATGGTTACCACTATCAGGTAACTATTACCTCCAGGTCATCTGACCAAGGTATTCATGATACTTGTTACAGAAGCATCTCATATAGCTCACCAGGCATATTAAACTTCTTGTCACCTTTCACTGGGCAACAAATAAAATAATGGCTCACAAGGCCCATTAATATCATAGTTCATACCTGGTTATGCTCGTAATCTCATGATACCTGCATGGTTAGTATGCTTGACAACAACCATATCAATTATATATCAACATTATGCAATACAAAGTTAACATCACTATTCCCTCATTAGGGTTAGGTTTTCCCATCTTTATCAATTAGGGTTTCACATAACGTCACCCTATATTAGGGTTTCACATAACATCACCCTATATTAGGGTTTCACATAACATCACATTATATTAGGGTTTCACTTAACATCACCCTATATTAAGGTTTCACTTAACATCACCCTATATTAGGGTTAGGGTTTCCTATTTCATTTTAATTAGGGTTTCTCAACCCATTACCCAAAATTAGGGTTAGGGTTTCTCATCCTTCTCGATTAGGGTTTCCATTCTCCATTGATTAGGGTTTTATGATTACCTCATTAATCCAAACCCTAAGTCAGTGCCTCCACATATCTTGGAGCACATAGCATTATTTAAGTATTAAATCATACTTATCATTGTTCCATGTACTAGGAACACATATCACCATCATACCGTATTCAATTGACTTAACCTTGCACTAAGTACATGCACCTATGCTTATCATAGTGTATTGCATTTAATACTTTCATAGGCATCAAGGGATAATCACTCTAAATGTATTAATCACCTAAATACTTTAGAGGTACTTCCACTGAAATCAACTTTGAGATACTCTTCAACCACTAATGAGTTATTAATACATACATGGTTTGAATCAATTGAAACTTCAAACGGTTTGAACCAATTGAACATTCAAACAGTTTTGACCCTAAACCTCCAAACGGTTTGAGACCGTTTAGACCTTCAAATGGTCTTGAGGTCATTTGACTTTCACATGGTCTTGAGGTCACTTGACCATCAAACGGTCTTGAGGTCACTTGACCTTCAAACGGTCTTGAGGTCACTTGACCTTCAAACAGTCTTGAGGTCACTTGACCTTCAAACGTTCTTGAGGTCACTTGACCTTCAAACGGTCTTGAGGTCACTTGACCTTCAAACGGTCTAGGTATACAACTGCAAATAGTTTGGGACCGTTTAGACCTTCAAACGGTCTAGGTCTACAACTTCAAATGATTTGGGACCGTTTATACCTTCAAACGGTCTAGGTCTACAACTTCAAATGAATTGGGACCATTTAGACCTTCAAACGGTCTAGGTCTACAACTTCAAACGGTTTGGTACCGATTGGTCCTCAAATGGTTTGAGACCGTTTGGTCAATTCATATTTGAAACCGTTTAAACCTAAATTAAGGTTTTGACATCAATTGATCTAGGGTTTTGAAACCAATTGAGCTAGGGTTTGGAAATCAATTGAGTTTGATTGCTTGAAGTTATTAGGTCATGGAACCAATTGATCTTTGAATCCATTAAAACCGTTTGGTCTCTAATAGTTTGAAACTGTTTGACCTCTAACGGTTTTGAAACCGTTGGTCACCAAACAGTTTGAAACTGTTTGGTATCTAATGGTTTGAAACAGTTTGACCAACAAAATGAAACCATTTGTTCTTGATATTCTTGAGGTATGTGATAAGATGATGTAATCATCATCAAGATGTAGACCTCTGAATTCTACTGTCATATATATGATGAGTTCGTCAATTATTCAAGAAGAAATAAAAGATTAACATATGATGAGGAATTGAAAATAATAATAACATTGATGGGTTCATGTTATATAACCCACCTTCAAAGTAGCTTAAAATCTTCAATCTTCTCATCTCTAATGGTTAAAGAAGCTCCTTCAACTATCCAAGGTTCGTTTCCATCCCTTTGGAAGCAAAAGATTGCCAAAGTTGAGCATTGGATGGAAGAGAGAAGAAAATGAGTGTTGAAATCCGATTTCAACCATCAATTCAAGGTTGAAGATGATAATGGAGCTTACCATAATCTTGGGGAACGTTTCCTCCTGCTCCTAAGCTCCTTGTTCATTGACCAAAGGAAGGAAAGAAAGTGGTTTGCAAAATAGCCTTTCAAGTAAGGAGAAAATTGAGTACATATAATTGATTTTCTAGGAGAGAGAAAGTAGGAGAAAATTCATCCATTTTCTTGCCACATGCCTCCTTCCTTCCTTGACTTAGAATCCATCATCCTTGCCCTAAATATCCTCTCAATTATCCTTGAATTAAAAGCAACCACTTAAGCACCTTAATCATTATAATACTATTATGCATTTTTAGTGGACATTACTTTTTAATTAACAAATGTGAGTGGATTTCTTCACCTACTTAGGATATTTCAGTGCCACTCAAGGCATTTGGATGTCCTTGCACTATAGGATCTCAAGCATAGACTTTTTACTTGATGGGCACCTTAATTAATATATTTATTTTTGCTACAAAATAAATTAGGGTTTCATTTATGCTTATTTCTTGATTATTTTATTATCAAGATTATCTCTCCTCAAATGTGGTTCCAACAAGACACCCCTTTTTTTTCCTGTAAATGATACAAAGAAACAATAGGGACATAATAGAGGTGGTATTTTACATATCCAACCCTAGGTTATGGGTAATTTGCAAATTACACCAAAACTAACATTTAATACACAAGCATTACTCAAACAAGCTCCTTCTTGGAACTTAGGCTTGTGGAAGCCATAACTCAACATCATTCTCATTCTTATGATGATATAACTCTTAATGAACATTTATCATGTAACATTTGCAAGGTAACCCCTTAAATTGGGTAAGTTTCACTTTATTCCAAAATAGATAAAATATTGTTTCAACATTATTCAAATAGGACCAAAATTGAAACATAAGCTCTCCTTTAGTCTTAATTACTTTTCAAAGGATAAAGACAAGAATCTAAATAACTTACTTAAGCAAAACTTCTAGGGTTAAGGCATAACCCAGGACAGGGATGTTACAAAAACGAACATGGCTTCCCATAGAAAAAGGAAAGGACTACCCAATCGGGCATAAAAGATATAGAAATTTAGTAAAATAACACCAAGACATCTATGTGAATCACCTGTGACAATACTAGATTAATATAAATATGTTGGTAGGAAATAAAATATCTACCATAATTATGGGGTGAGTAGGAACATATACATATCTACTCAGAGTATGGGGTGAGTAGGAACATACACACATCTTCTCTGAACATGACATGGTACACATATGCTCTAATAATATTTGTTGTAGGAATTATCACTTATGCATTTTCTAATTTGTGGGAATTTGCACATCTACATAAAATAACACATGTAAATTTATGGAAGCAGTCACCTATTGATGCAGAACAAAAGATAAGCAAGAATAAATTAGAACCTCTAATGGATATAATATGGGATCAGAGAATGTATTTCACATTCTCATATATAAATATCTTCCACAGAAGTGGGAAATAATTAGGATTTCACATGTCATCATGTAGAAGTTCCACCATGGACCAAGTATATGATTGAGTCTAAAATAATATCTATAATGATTCACAAAAATAAGAACCAAGTAATATTTTCTCAAGAGAATGAGATATTGTATAGGCTATTGTCCATAGGATCAAGAGAAAGAGGAAAATAGGTTATTTCTTAAAAAGGAATATTAGGGGATGCAAAGATTCCTTGACTTTAGTGTTAAGTCAGAGATCAAGAGGAAAAGGAAGATGCCATCTTTTTGCAATAACAAGTTGTCGTCACAATCTTGGGACAAAATCACAAGAGAGGGGTCGAGGAAGCTATCCAAGTTGTTCGTTGTGTGCATGGACATAGTCAATAGGGTGTGTTTATATAAGTAGAGGAAAAAAAATTATGGTCCAACTTCCTTTATGATTTAATTTTACACTGTATTAAAGTAAACTAATATTTACTTGGTTTGACCATTCAACCAAAATTTTGGCCAAGTCATATATTCCACGATGTAATTTATTCTTTACATAAAAATGTATATATATATATATATTAAAATGAAACTTCTCCACTACAATAAAAGTCTTAAATCTCCTAACATATTCACTTAGTGTAATTAATATTCAATACCATCTTTGTAAATTATGTCTTCCACCAACCTACTACTAAATCAAATTGACACCTTTAAAACAACATTATACACCTCAATACTTTCTTTTTCAAAATATTGAAACCTTGAAAACCCATAACTTCCAACATTATGAAATGTTAACTCAATCTTCTATTCAATGTAAAACTTCTGTGTCTCTCTCCATTTAATAAAGAGAGAAAAATTGAAGGATTTGGAGCTCTACATAGTTCTCCTAACAAAATATATGTAAAAATTCATAATTTTCATTAAGATTCACCAAACCATGAAAACTTCACTCTGATTTTGAAAATAAATTCTTGTCTACCAAATTTGTACTTATCCTTAAATAAAATAACACAATGTTTCACTAAGACTTTATTTTCCCATGAAAAATTTAAAATGTATTACAAATCACATCATCCATTAATCATGATTTCAAACAATATTTATAAACCATATCTCCAAAATCTTTTTTTTCATAGGGAAGAGCTAATTCTTATTCATTCTGCGCTCTACTGCAGATAAAATAGACTGAATGTCCACCTGGTTAATGTTGTTGAACCATTGGGGTACTATAGAAGTGAAGCTGAGTGAGGTTCTATATAGGATGGCATGTTTTGCTAGACTGTCCGCAGATCTATTGAAGTCGCAAGGGACATGGTAAATAAGCTTTGCGAGGGGGGCCCCTATGAGGTTCACAATCTCCCTAGCAAAGGGCAAGAATTGTGGGAGTGGTTTGCTTCTGGTGAGGTGCCCGATAGCTTCTAGAGAGTCAGTGAAAATGTAGACATCATCCCATTTGTGATCTTTTCAGAGTTGAGCACCAAACACGATCGCTTTAATTTCACTAACGAGTGGAGTGGTGGACTGAGTAGTTTGGCAGGAACCCAGAATATGTGACCCATCTGCAAGCACAACATGGGTGCTGACTGACACTCTGTTTTGGCCATGGTGATGAGTCGCATCCGTGAAGAAGTAAACTGATTTTGCTGTAAGCTTCAGAGCAGAAGAATTAGCTACCATTTGGATATGGCCATGACCAGTTTGCATCTTAAGAATGGACTTCGTCCGAAGCTTGATGAACTCAACTTTCTTGGATGATTTCTTGAGCTTCTGTTGATGGATTTGTTCATTACGGCTTGCCCATATATGCCAGCAGGAAACAACTCTCATGATGAAGGAGTCATCCGAGTTTGTGGTGCACCTCTGGATCCATTCATTCGAGTGGAGGGCTGAGTGATCTTCGTTGGGCATCAACTGATTCCAGATGTCTCGGCTAGATTTGCAATATCGGAGAACATGAGTGATGGTGTCTTAGCTATTATTGCAGATAGGACATTCTTCTGGGACATCCATGTGTCTACACCTCTTCTCCATGTTCATCGTTAGGGCCCCATGAAGCATGAGCCATAGAAACATTTTAATCCATTCTGGTATCTTGTCTTTCTAGATGCCTTTCCAATTACCATTTGTAGTGATATCTTTCCCTCGCCTGAGCCACCTATAGACAAATCGTGAGGTGAACTACCCACTTCTTTCAAGAGACCAGATCCAGCCGTCATCGCCCGAGTGAAAGCATGGGGCAGGGACAGAAGCAATAGCAGACCAAGTATATGGAGGCAGGAAGTTGTAGATGAAGTACCAATCCCAGACCCCATCGGAGCATGCCATGGAGTCTACAATGAGATCATGGATGTCTTGGGGAATTGTCCAATGAGGGTGGAAGTCTAGCACAGAACGACCCGAAATCCATTTTCCTTCCCATGCGTTTCTGTGCCTCCCGTTGTTGATTGCTATATGACTTTGTTCGGTGACCTTATTTAGATTCTTCTTGATAAAGCTCCAAGCCAGGGATCTCAGTACTGATTTGAGCCTACCGTTCTTAATATATTTGTCCTTCATCACCTTGACTCAGACCTTAGACGGGTCAGTGAGGAAAGCCCAAATGTTCTTCATCATTAAAGCATCATTTTGGTCTCTGGCATCCTGGATGGAAAGACCCTCAATGTCTTTACTAGAAGAGACTTTTTTCCAGGATACTAGGGATGTTTTTTGTTGGTTGGAACCTCCAGACCAGATGAACCTTCGAGTGTGCTTATTGATCTCATCGCATAGGCGCGGTGAGAGTTTAACAGTTTGCATAGTATAGGATGGAATGGAAGGCAAGGTCGATTTGGCCAAGGACACCCGACCCACACTACTACAGAAATGACTTATAACGTCACTTTTAAAGGCGTCGGTTGTATAAATACACCGACACCTAAAATGTTAAGCATTGGTTCAACAAAAAAAACTGACATCTATCTCTGAAGGGAGACCAGACACGGGTATCACTTTTATTCAGTGTCAGTTCCATATTAAGAAATCAACGCCTAAAATTAACCGCCAAATCCAAAATTTCCAGTGAAAAAAATTACCTCCAAAATTTAACATATGGAATCGGTTATTAACTCTTAAACCGACGACGAAAGGTTTTTCGCGAGACAGAAATTGGGCACATTTTGGTCGTCGGTTTTACTACAATAACCGATGCCTATGGGTTTTCCCGCACCGTTCCCGGGAGAATTTTCACACCCCTTGGGAGTCAATTTTCTAAAGAAACTGACGACTATGGTAATTAATCGAGAACAATTTTTTTAATCGGCATATGTAGATAGACGTCGGTTTTTTCTAGTAAAAACCGACAACTATCGTTGAGCATAGGTGTCGGTGTTTTTAGATAACCGACGCCGATGGTGCAGTTAATATCACCTGTGTGAAAGACTCTTCCCCACTCTCTCTGTTTCATTGGTTGATCAGTTAGGTCTGGCGATCCTGTCTCCATTGCTCCCCCACACCGCCGCCGCTCACTGCTGCTACTCTCATCGCCGATGCCGCTGCTGCTGCTGCTCTCCTCGCCGGTGGTCTCCTGCTCCTCCTAGTCTCTTCACTGGTATCTTCTCCCCCACACCGCCACCAGTTGCCCTGCTCTCCTCACTGGTTGCCCGAAGGTACCTACTCCCGCTCTTCTTCCTCCTCCCTCAAGTAGGTACCCTGCTCCGCGACCCCAGCTAGCGCTGGTGCATGTTGTGAAATCACAGGTTGGCACAACCGTGCTGGGAAGCAAGGCCACAACCGTGTGGGCTGGTCCTCCATCTCTTGTTCTTCCTCCACCTCTTCTTCCTCCTGCTCCCTCTCCTTACCAAATGGATTAAGGCAAGGCCACGACCGTGTGGGCTGGTCACGGCTGTGGCTGTGGTGGCTGACCACAGCCGTGGTAGGCCAACACAGCCACGTCCGTGGCCATCCCACACGGTCGTGGTGTAACATACTGAAATTCAGGGTCTTCCCTGCAATTTACCCACTTTTGAGCTTTCTTTGCTTTCTAGTCCATTTGGACCATTTTCATAAATTTCCCTTGTTCTATATTCTTTTTGGACCCCTTGTGCAATTTGAGCACAATTCAATGTTTAAATAAGGTTTTTCCCTCATTTATGATAATGAAGGGGTGTTTGCACAAATAACCCAATTAAGGAGATAAGTGAAGGTTAATAATGTAATTTGGTCATTAAGGATGGATATAAGTAGATAATATTAATTTGGAGCTTTTTGGATAAATATATTAATAATAATAAGCATTTGAATTAATTATGAGTATATTAACCTCTTTACTTTCTCTCTCCTACAATTTGATGGTAAATGTGTGAAAATATATTTAAAGGTTGATATTTAGCTCTTAATACTCATATATATCTATCACCTCGAATTTAACTCACTAATTGCATTAATATAGTCATTTCATAATAATTCACACCTTTTAATGTATTAAAATACACTTTAATGAGCAATATATTTATTAAGGGCCTTATTGGATATAAATATGAAATCTAATTATATAGCATCGTTCTAAATGCTAACATGAATCTGTGGTTAAAATTTGGTGTCATTTGGACTTCATTTGACCCTTCAAATCCATTTTATAAGCTTTAGTTATGTGTAACTATATTGCATTGAATCGATTTCATTTATTTCTTTGTAACGCTATAGTCTCGGTTCATTTTACTTGTCACGTGCCCCTTTCATCTTCAGCGCCATCCGACGGCTCTAACTAGTTAGACCTTCGATCCAACGGTGAGGAGGTCGTCTTCATCCTCCAGCCGTTAGGATAGACCCAACAACTAGGATCCTCAGCTCCTTACTCCCTCCCTCCTTCTCCATTTAACGCAATTCCTTGGCCGTTAGCTCCACCTCACGTTGCCGGTTTGAATGAGCCATAGCTCATCGCCCCTCTCTCCCTGGTGGCGTTATGCCCAAAATGACCTCTCCCCTCCTCTCAAACCCTCGAGTCGCAGAGGCGACCTCGGTCCTTCTCCTGCCTACTTAAAGGATCGTGGACGACCCTTAGGTTCCGAGCCTTCTTCCTCTCCCTCCAATTTCACCCCTGGCACCCCGACCACCTCGTCTTTCCTCTCCGGTGATGGCGGCTTCTCCTCGGTCTTTGGCTCCTTCAAAGACCAATTCCTAGCGCGGTAAGCATCTCCAACCTCTGCTATTCAACCCCGACGCTTCCCCTTGCTCTGCGACATGTTCGTTTCTCGTACCCATAGGCCACCAGCGACCTCCGGCGGTGCCCACTGCTTTTGAGCTTCTGAGTTCCCCTGACTTCACCGCATCCCGCTCTGACCTCGCGATGGATTCGCAATTGTGTGGACGGTTTTAGCTTCTTGGTTCATCGCGATCCTTTGGCTGTTGATCGGATTTTGTCCCTCTCTGTCCGACAATGTGCGTGCCCCTGCGTTTTGAGTTACAGACCACCGGAGAGGTCTTAGAAAGGTTCACTGTGGTCGCCGGGCCTGGGCGAGTTCATTGGGATGTCTAGCATCCGAGAATGAGGATCCTACCTATGGTTGGGCCTCGCGAATGCAGCGCCCTGTTGCTCCCTCGCCATGGGTGCGAGTAGAAGAAGCAGGGTCAGGCAATGACCAACACACCCCTGCCCCTGCCATGGGCCATCGTTTTCGGGCTGGGGCATTTTGGACTTTTCGCCTCAGTTCTCTCTCGCTATCGCAAGCAATCAGAGTGTTCAAATGACAAGCGTGCCCCTGCGGCTGTGATAGATTTGTTTAACCTACAAGGGTACTTTAGTCATTTCACCTGTTATTTACATCAATTTACATTTTGATTTAAATATCTGTCACACTATAGTTTTCCTGCATCCTGATTGGTCGATTTTACTTAATTCATAGTAAATCGATCTATTGTCAGAAAAATACAAATAAATAGTAAATGGAAAGGATTTTTCATGTAGAACCTGATTTTGTGGTTTTTGAAGACTGATTCTAAATGTTTTTCCAAAGTTTGTTTTGAATGCCTTTTTAAATATATAAAATGTTCTAAAATACATAATAAATTCAATTTAACCCCAAATTAGGTAATAAAATATGTTCTATTGTTCTGGAGAATATGACTAATCTTTTGGGCTTCGTTTTAAACCCTAAATCGTGGTTTTGTAAAATTAGGGGTTTTCCTATGAATTATGTCTTTATATATTAATTCATGTGTAATAATGTAACTAGGGAAAAATGGAATGGATGTAATCAACTTGGGGAATGTTATGGTAATTAAATAAAATAGGTATGTGGATCCTATTTGTGTATGTGAATCATATTTGTGTGAACATCCATGGTGAATGTGAAATCTATGTGGAATGTAATTGTACAAATTACCTATCCTTCAGTTGGGCCTTTTCCAACCCCACAATCATCATTGTGCTAGCCTGATTATCCCTCTAATTGCATTTATTGGCTCTTTACTTATTTTATGCTTCTAATGCCATTGTGGCTCATTCATTTGAAGAAGGTGAAACTTGCTATATGTTGCCTCCTTTACTTGGAAATGCTTTAATCTTGTTATTGCCTATGTGGCTCATCCTTTTGAAATATTTGGAAGCATTGTATAATGTTGTTGCTTGTTGACTCATTTACTTCTTGGAGTTCTTGGATATTGTTGTGGCCTGTGATGGCCTATTTGATTAATTTTTGGGTTTATTCCCAATGCTATGATGTTATCTTGTTATACTTTTCACTCTACTGTCAAGTGAATGTTTATGCATGACATAGTTATTGGCCAATTGACAATGTAGTGTACATGAGTACAAACCACCCACAGGGTACTGGGGTTTTAGTCCCCCTACCGGGAACTAGGGTTTTAGTCCCCCTACCACTTTTTAGGCACTGGGGTTTTAGTCCCCCTGCCATTGGTGAGGTCCGGTAGGTGCCTCACCCTACATTGAGAGGATGTTGAGTCATAATTTATATTTGTTGATATTGGAATGTGGCAGTTTTCTAGAATCCTATTCACTCATTTGCTCTCACTTCTGGAAATCCCTTAATGGAATATTTTTTCTTAGCTTATTAATTGCCTTTATCCTATTTTTAACACATACCTTTTATCTTTCTCTTGCTGGATGGCCCTGACCATCCAGGTTAGGATCAGAGTGCGCATGGAAGCTTGGTGGGCCCAAGGCTAAGGATAAGATAAGAAGAAAAGGAACCTATAGTTGGCTTGATCATAGTTGTTTTTATGTTTTAAGTTGTTTTTGTTTGGAGACAATGTTGTATTAGTCTAGTCTTCCTCTACCTAGATCCTATGTTTGTATAAAGTTGTACTTCCTTTATGGAAATTTTGTAATGTACTCTTTATACATTTTGAATAAAGTCAAGATTTAATTCTTCCGCTGCCACACAATTGGTGATTTGTTTATCATGTTTAATAGTAGAGACTTGGTCTTTACACGTGACCTTGCATTTATCCATTTGGTAAGGAGGGAGAAGGAAGAAGAAGATACATTTGCAATTGAATACTAATGCTTGACCTAATTCTGTAAATTTTGATGCATGTTGAATTAAGATATTAAAACCCTAATACACATTTCACCATAATCTTGAATTAACTATATTGCTAAAATCTTGTGATCAATCTATGTAAGATATTAAAACCCTAATGTTAAATCTCTGATTTTGTAGTGATGTGTCACCCTAACATGTACATGAATCCCTATTATATGATGTAGATTGATGATAATGCATGGGCTAGTTTGAAATTTTGAAATCAATTATGAATCTCTCCATCCCTAGGTCATACTAATTTATGTGTAATCTTTATCTTGATGATGAACATGCATGGACACTTGAAATGTTGAAATCAATGTTATAGAATGACAACATATGCATTTGTTGGCCTAGAAACCCATCCAAGATTTACTCATTAGGAGTAAATCTTGGATAGTCCCCTATTTGGGACTGTTCTTGAACACATAATCTCACTTAGGATGTAAGTGTATAATGTGTATTTGGTTTTCAAGAAAATTTCGATAGCATTTCCCTGTTTATTCTCTAAGTACATCTGTACTTGGAGAACAGCGGGGAAATGCTGCCGAAATTTTCTTGAAAACCCAATACACATTATACACTTACTAGTGATATTAGGTGTTCAAGAATGGGATGGGTGGTACACATTTATTATATATAAGAATGACAACACATGTATTTGTTGGTCTAAAGTTTTAACTATGCAAAAACTCTAATATGTTAACCCTAGACCCTAATATTGTTGTAATATATACTTGTTTTCTCTTTGATCATAGAATGGATAGATCATGGATGTCCATTCGCAATCGCTGCACCCCAGAGTTTATTTCTAGTCTTGACCAGCTTATTAGATTTGTCGAGGAACATAGGAAACAACCTGGAGATAGGTTCTACTGTCCATGTAGGCATTACAGTAACAACTTGAAAGTCAGCACTGGTGACAAAATCAAAAGTCATGTCATGTGCAATGGGATTATACAAGGCTATACATAATGGCACTGGCATGGAGAGATTTCAAACCCGAAACCAATGGATGTCGATAGTAGTGCTTGTGTGGAAGAAGAAATTGCCCCTGATGACGTAGATGTGAATGAACCAGTTCCAGTAGACATCATTGATGCGATGCTGGATAGTTGTGGGGTAGAGCACACCATTCCACCTCCCATTTTTAGAAACATTATGCATGATGCTGAGATATTATTTATACACAGGTTGTACTAAGTTTATGAAGCTTAGCGCTGTGTTTACAATGTGAACTTTACAATGTGAATGTGAACTTTCAGATGGCTGAGCATTCTCCTGATGACCATGTTGATGATTATTGTGAGGGTGAGGACATCAATGTGCCGCCTCACAATGTAAGTTTTAAAAATATATCATGTATTTATATCTATATGTCCATTTATAGTTATATCCTGTAAGTGTGTTTATTTTGTCAAATTTTAGGTTGATGATGCACATGTACCCTCTGAAGCACTTGAGGCACTTGATGAGCAACACCAAAAAGTTGACAAGAGAAGGGGCATCACTATGATGAAGAAGTTAATAGCGCAAAGGGGTAATGGATGCAAACTTGTTGTGGATTTTGATAATGCAAGAAATGCAATTGGAGTGAATCACTTTTCGTTTGTTTCATATCTTGGGTATGTTACTCGTAGCCATTGCGGTTGTAAGATAGATTCTTGGCATAAAGTTCGTAAGGGGAAGAAAGACGTAATATGTAAGGATTTATGTGTGAGTTATTATTAATATGCAATTCTATTTTGTAGATTACTAATTTTTTGGATACTACTTAATAGCAATTCTATTTTGCAGAGTATATTTGAATTGGATGAAAAGCTGCATCATAAATGTGTGATGCAATGCTGTGGGAGAGTCCTAAGGAACTATAGGACAAATATCACCTGAGAATTCATAAAAGAAGGTGACAAGAGAAAGAATACAACCACAGAACAGTGGAACTTCCTGGACCAAGAAGAATGGGACTTGTTTGTTGCTTCAAGAAAAACTGATGAATTCAAGGTATTAGGTGTCACTCCCAATTTAATTAATATACATTGTATTCACCTATTCAAGATTAAAATTTAGTGTTACTAACCAAATCATTAATGTGCATACTAACTAGGCCCTCAGTGAGGCGCAAAGAGCAAGGCGTGCATTGAATGTGCATGACCACACAATGGGTCCAAAGGGGGTATGCAGGCATTCGCCAAAGACTACAGGTTGAGTCTACTGCTCAGTCTACTACTACTCAGGAGTCCTCTACTATAGGTACCACACCTCTTCCTTTCCATGATGTCTGGATAGCTGGGTGGCAAAATAAGAAGGGAGAAATAAGGAAGCCCGCAACTATTGATGTGGCTAAAAAATGGTAAAATACAACTCTTAGAGCAATCATTCGAATATTGATTATTTGTGGTGTTTACTTAATTACAAATTTTTGTTTTGGTGATTAGCGGGAGCTACACGAGATGAGGAAACAATGCAAGTTCATCCCTGAGGGCACAAGGGATAAATTCACAGTTGCTCTGGGTAACCCAGAGCATCCTGGACATGTTAGGGCTGCAAGCACTGGTGTGGGCATCAAAGTGTTCTTTGGGCCATCCCTGTGCAAACATGTCCCAAAAGCAGGAATTTCACAAGAAGATGTAACCTATTCTTTCTTTATAATGTTACTGTAAAAGAGAATTAAATAATAAGAAGCTAACGTTTCTTTTATCCATGTATAGGTAGATAAGATAGTTGATAGGAGAGTCGATGAAGTAGTTGATAAGAGAATCAAGGAAGCAGTTGATAAAACACTCCATGAAGCAATGAGCAAGTGGCAGACATCTCTGACTGCCACTCAGCAGACAATACCTATGGTGTCTCACTCTACTCCTACTACAGAGGTTGGGAGTAATCCTGTAGACCCACCACCTAGCACATACGGTGTTAGTATTTTTATGACTTAGTAACTATTCTTTTCAAGATGATATGTATATATATATAACATTCTTTACACAAAAATATGTAGGGGTTGAAGCCATGCTGTCTAAAAAGTAAAGAATTTGTCGTTGCAGAGGCATCGACTTACCCATCCCTACCAGGGGAAATGTTTCATGGGTCTCCATTACCAGCTGGTTGGGTTCGTGTGAGCCTGGTACGTATATTCCCCAATTGGATGGATCTTCCATTGCCATATGCCCACCCAGATTGTGAAATGCTTGGTGAGTCAGAAGGCGGAGTGATATTGTGGAAAAAAGTAGATGCCCTCTATACTAAAACTATATGGTAAATTTACATTACGTTAAATTGTTAGTGTGTGTATATGATGTCAATTGATCTGAAATTATATATATATATAAAAGTTAAAAAGAAGACACCCATAGCATCTAGGCCTCCACCTCCACCTCCTACATTACCAAGTTGGGTTCCACATAACCTACCTGTCCCGTTAGGTCCTAATTGTAGGGGTATGGCAATATGGTTAGGAGAACATGATATAAATTTCCCTATAACTATTTCTATAGATGCGGATGCTGCAGGTTAATCATACGAAAGCAAACTATTTATACAAGATATTTTGGATTTGTTTCGATATGATTGGCTGAATACATCTGTGATAGAGCTATGGATAAGGTGAGATCTTCTTTATACATCCATATACCTTGTGTAGGATCTGGTGATCTGGTTTCTTATTTATTAATGCATATGTAATACATGTTTCGCAGCTACTTAGATAAGATATGTGCAGATTTTTCATTCAAACATGTAGGATTTTTGATTCCATCTTTGATTAGTCTAGTAGCTAAAGACCTTTCCTCAGTTCAACAATACTTCTGTGATGCTTTTACAAATTTTGCTCAAAATAAGAAGACGGTGATAATAGCCACATTCAATGTAGAGTAAGTTTACTTTGCTTATAATTTGGACTTAAGAAAATTACATTTTTATTGTGAATTTTGAGTTATTAATTTTTAACCTTTTTACCTCTAGTGGTATGCATTGGGAGTTACTAGTTATTGTCCCTGAGACGTTCACTGTCTATTATCTAGATCCTAAGGGGACTAAATTGAATTCAAAATATGGACACACAATGAAAATGACATTATTCTGGTGAGAAATATTTCATTTTCATATCCGTTAACATATGTTATTACATTACTATTTAATTATGCAATGTATTGTGTTACATTAACATGTAGGGTTTTAGATGAGTTCAAAAAGGCTAGAGGAAAGGTCCCCAGGAAAAAGAACCAGCCAATAATTTGGAAGAATGTGAAAGTAAGTTACCGACTGCAATATATATATTTTTTATGTGAACACTACTTAATTAGTTCTATTTTTTAATATTTTGTATGTTTCAATTTATAGTGTGCTACACAAGACAACAGATGGGCATGTGCATACTATGTGATGCGATTTATGCACATGATTATCAAATATGCTGCAATGGACATCGATAGCATTCCTGATATATTATATATAGTCTCATTAGATAATATGAAATATATCAATCTTATTTATATATTATTAATTACATATATACATCATTCTCTTTGCAAGTGTTTAAAACTGACCACACTACAGGAAAGGCCTTACCAGATGTACATGCTCCCTATACGACAGAAGAATTAAATGTTGTAAGAGAAGAATGGGCAAAAGCCATACAAGTAGTGGGGTTTTTAAAATATAATTGGGATGTTGATAGTGAATAATGACTAAAGAATGATATTTTGTAAATGAATTTCTGAATTATAATATGTGTGAATGTTTCTACATATCTGAATGTTTCTACATGTGTGAATGTGAAAATGAATGAAACTGTTGGTTGCTATATGAATGTTTCTACATGTGTGAATGTGAAAATGAATGGAACTGCAGATTGCTCCATGAATGTTTCTACATGTGTGAAAATCGAATGGAACTGCCGGGTTGCTAAATGTGTGAAAATTAATGTTGTTAATTTTGTAGGTTTGTGGCATGTTGTTGGATGATATCAATGGATGTCGTAAAACCTACAGTTCATAACTGAACTATAGGTTTCTCATCCTGCGATCAGCCACAGCAGGCCTGTAGACTGATTAAAAAAAATACATACAATAGGTGTCGGTTATTTGAAAAAACTGATGACACATGCTTACAACGTCAGATAATAGCTAAAACCGACGCCTAATGAGACCAGACACCACGGCTGTGCTGGCCAGCATGGCCGTGGCAGCAGGTGATATGGCGTCAGTTATAAATAAAATACCGACGCTGATTGTGCCCTAAATGGTGCCCTTTCTGTAGCGTGAAGGTTTATGGTGTCGGTTTCAAAACTAATAACCGACGCCTATACCCCCCTACTGGCGTGTTTTCGGTGGCACACAAAGGGTTGTGGCGTTGGTTTGAGAACCGACACCTAACAGTTGTCCTTTTAGCAGAGCCCAAATAGGTTTCACATTTAAACTGATGCGAAAGGCCTTAAATAACTGACACTAAAGGTCGGTTATGTACTAGTGCCGCTAGTGACAAACTTTTTAGGGCCCAACTATTCATCCTCCTCTGAATTGAAGCTAAAATATCTCCATGAGTTTATTTGTTGACACGGTGATGAAGAACTGGAACGCCAAGGTATTTCCCTAGGTCGCTGGTCCAAGGAAATCCCAGCTTCCGACTGATTATTCTCCTCAGCAGTTGAGGTGTATTCTTACTGAAGAAGCAGTGCAATTTAGGCTTGGAGACAGATTGCTCGGAAGCCAACGTGAAATCCTTGAGGATAGAAGAGATGATACGAGCTTGTTTGACTGATTCTTCACCCAAGAGAAGAATATCGTCGGCAAAGAATATGTGGGACAACTTCAAACCTCCCCGGGAGAGAGTAATTGGTTTCCATTTATCAGGTTCCATGGAACCAGAAATAGCTTGGCTCAGTCGTTCCATACACAAGACAAAAATGTAAGGGATGTCAGGGTCTCCCTAACGGACGCCTTGGGTAGCTTTGAAGGGGAGCAGAGGTTCACCTTCCCATAGGATGGATGTCGAGGCTTTGCTTATGATTTCCATGATGATGGTAGTAATTTTAGTTTGCATGCCTATGTGCTGCAAGGTGTCATAGATAAAGGCACAATTCATCCTGTCAAATGCCTTGGCCAGGTCTAGCTTAATGCACATCCAAGGTTTCTTACTAGCTTTGGATTTCATGGAGTGGATAACCTCTTAAACTAGAAGGATGTTGTCACTTATGTGTCTTCCGGGTATGAAGATAGACTGAATTGGGCTAACCCAGTCATTATGAGTGGCTTCAATCTCTTGACGATGACCTTGGAAATAATTTTGAAGAAACTATTATTGAGCGAAATGGGCCTTAGGCCGCAACAGTGCTGAGGCGTAGAGATCTTGGGAATTAAGACCATATAGGAGTCTACAATGGAGGTGCTGATGTTCTCAGAAGTGAAGACCTCTTGCACCATGTGAGAGATGCTGGGACCAACCTTATCCTAGTGGTGATGGATAAAGCCAGTGTGGGCCCCGTCGGGCCCCAGCGCTTTGAGAGGTGCCATGGAGAAGACGACATATTTGATTTCGTCCTTGTCCGGGATAGAGATCAGACCGGATGAGATAGATGCGGGAACAACAGCGAACACACCAGGATACACGAGTATCCGATCAACGTGTGTTGGGGCAGCTTGGGACAGGAGGTCAGTAAAGTAACTATGGATCAGACCCTTCATCTCTTTGCTCGTAGAAGTCCAGCGCCCATCTTCACATTGAAGACATGTGATCTTGTTGAAATGCCTTCTTGATTGCATGTACGATTGGTAGAATCTGGTGTTGAGGTCGCCAGACTTCAACCAATCTCTATGGGCCCATTGCTGTCAGTCTGCCTCCTCATCAAGGAGGATGTTATGGAGACGTTCCTGAAGGGAAGTAGACGGGTCCGTCAGAGGAATAGGGTTCATGGATTGGGATTGTACCTGGTACTTGCTAATACAGGAAAGTAACTATTATTTTCCTTGTGTTGGTTGGCAGATCTCATAGAGTCCCACCGAGAGGCCATATCTTTGAAAGCACTGAGAGCTTCATGGAAGTTACCATCAGCAGGCCATTGACACATGACGTCCTCCTTAAAGCTTGGGGCGAGGCTCCAGCTCGCTTTTGAGTGGAAAAGAAAGTGTCTGGGCGTACTGGTGTTGCAAGATAGAAGAATGGGGTGGCGGTCAGAGTACAGGCGGGGAAGAACCACTATAGAGTTGTCCTTGAACTTGTGAATCCATTTAGAGTTGGCAATGATGCGGTCAAGCTGCTCATGGAGCTGTTGGTGCTAGAAGGTAAAGAAGGGGCCCTGCGATTTCAGTTCAGCAAGTCCGGTGCAGTAAGGACTTCATGGAAGCGGTCACTGGCCCGCCTATCAAAATACTTGCTGCCACTCTTCTTGTTGGTGTTGAGCATGGTGTTGAAGTCACCTAAGACGACCCATGAAGCATTAATGGAAGCAGAAATTTCCTTGAGTCTACCCCAAAGGAACTCCCGCTTAGTTGGATTAGGACTAACATAGACGAAGGTCAGGTACCAGTCGCCATTGACATGATAGTGCACAAATTGGCAGTGGTTGAGGAGGATTGCAAGAGAACAACGATGATGATCCCAAGCGAGCCAAATACCCCCGGAGAAGCCGTTGTATTCTACCCTATGTGAGGAGTTATAGCCGAGACGCTTGTTGATTTTATCAGTAGTTGGGCACTGTAGCAAGGCTCAACAATGGCTGTGATGTTCACTTTGTGGATTGATTTCATTTTGTGAATTAGACATATTTTCTTATCCAAGCACGCACCTTGGATATTCCAGCAGATGACATTCATTAAGCAAGTTATTGAAGGGCGGAACACAGTCCTACAGACTGTTCTTCACCTTCCATTATTTCATCTGCAGTGGCTTGTTGAAAAGCACCTTCAAGGTGCTTTTAGAGATCCAAAGCACGCTTCACGTGGGGAGTTGTACTTGCCGTGCCTTGAAAGTCCTCTACTCAGCTCTTCTTTCGAATGTGGTCTGGACTTCATGTTTCTTGGAAGACAATCTTCCTATTCCTTAACATGACGTAGCCGCTATCATTCCTGTTATGGCGAGCAACGTGCTTGCTGGGAATCACAGGAATGTCAGAAGCTTGCGTGTGCAAATGGAAGTCCCCATCTTGTGGTGAGCTTGACTCCCTTCCCTTGCTAACATTATTGCCGATAAGCCTAATGGAAGTGTTGGCTTCATGTTGATTGGTTGTGTTTTGCGACGCTACAGCCAGGGTGGCTTTCGTAGCAGCTTCCTTCTGTCATTGTCGCTTCTTAGCTTTCTTACTAAGCACCAGCTAGAAATCATCATCACTACCTGTCGGCTCATGGGGTACATTGGAGGTGATTGTGGAAGTCTTACACTCACTCTGGGCCATCACTCTCTTGTTGCTAGTGGTTTTTCTACCAGAAACGTTGGGCTTGCGCCACTCAGGCATTTTAGCATGAATCACCTCAGTATAACTTACCGCCGGGACCGGGATGGGAATGGAGGTGGAGGCCAGATCACTCAGAGATGTGCCTTGCTTGCACTCATCCGCTGTATGTCTGAGATGACCACACTTCTGGAAAAAGTGTGGCAGGTTCTCGTACTCGAGGTGGAAGTACTCTCCGTTGATGAATATGGCCGGAAGAAAGGGCTTTTGCATGTCTACCTCGACGGCGATTCTCACAAACTTACCCCTATTGCCTAATAGGGTATTAGCATCTACCTTGATCATCTTGGCAATGGAGTTACCAATGTTGGTGAGGAGTTGATTTTGATAGAGGAACACAGGGAGGTCCGCTACCCTCACCCAGACGGTCTGTTTGGGAGGAATTTTCTCTGATGGCCGGAAAGATGCAGACCATGACTATATGGAAAGATAATTTCCAAAAATAGTCCACGCCCCCCCGGCAGTGAATTCTCATAGTCCTCGTGGTTTCCCACTGGACTATGTAGTAGTCATTATCTAGATCGATGATCCAGAATTGAGCCATCGGCTGCCATTGCACACTTATCATATTGACGAGTGGTTGGAATCCTAACGTGATTCCTATGAACTTCACGACTATTGCGAAATGCCATGGAGTCAACAGATTTTGAATAGATTCGTTCTTGACTAAGAAGGCATGGAGGACTCCAGAAAGGTCGACCTGGATATGCGCCTCAGTGAGAGTGTCCAGCGAGATGGGGTTTATGTATGAAAGGAGTCTGTGATCATTCCCGACGTGGGCTTCCTTATAACTGCGGTGAACAGGGGTGCCATCGGTCTATTCCGCAAGCATGGGAACGTCATTAGCGTCAGCGTTTTGGACTGGCCCATTGCTGATGACCGGACCAACATCAACGTCAAACGATGTAGGGTATAAGGCCTCCTCGGTTGAACGAAGGTGGTAAGAGGGCTCCTGACCTCGACCTCCACAGCCGCCACTGCGGCTCCCGAACCCTAGGGGCATACCTCTCATTGCGCTCTCCTATTGTATCTCCAAAATCTTGAATCCATATGTTTTCCAAAATTTATCAAATATCACAATTTTAATCAAAAGTCTCTATTAAAAATTTCACCTGATTTGGACAAAGGCCCATTATATAAAAGTTTTACTCCATCACCAAAATAATGTAAATTATTTTAACCATTAAATTTAGTTTGACTATAGTTCTTGTATACTTTTTTATCCATCAAACAATCTCTGATTGGTCTGAAATTTTATATCACACTTCAATACCAACATAGCAAGTCTTCCACTAATTTTCATTAAAAATATTTTTTTTAGCCATCTAACTAAAATATCTCCAAGAACAATTATCTTTGGCACATATGGATTTTATAATTATTCAAACGATCTCCAAAAATTCTAAAATCTTAACTAGAGATCTAATAAATTATTATAAGCTTCATGGTAAATTTAAGGATGATTTGGATGCACCAAAATCTCAAAGTTATATATATGAAATTATAAAACATTAAAAATTGAGTTTGTCATACCTAAATATGAGGAACACACTTCTATAATTAATTTTCCTAGTTGGTTTTAGTTAACATGCTATTTAATATTTTGGGTTTAAAAGTACATTCTATCTCTTAAATTACACTATATCATTTAAGATTGTCCAAATTAGATGAAAAATTACATATAGGCTTAACTTGGTATGTGGATTTTGAATTTAAAGTTTATTTTCTCTTTTTATGACTTTTAGTAATTTACTTAATACTTTTGACTCTTATCTTATTTTCTTTTTTAAATAAAATTAAGATAGTTATTATTATGCAAATAATGTGAAACTTTGGCAACCAAGCTAATTGGAACCCAAGAAAACATTTTTACCATTATATTTTAATTTTGAGATTTATTTTTATGTGTTTTTGTATCATTCAGAACTTTAACACATTATCATCATATTTATCAAAACATTATATCAACACTTACTTAGTTAAGTCCTATTAATGTCAAATTGTTACAAAAAGAGTTGTATATATGATTATGCACGAAATTCTACACTATACTCATTTTATACATTATGTCCATTAACTCCTTATTTATTTAAGTTAAATTACCAAATGTTACTCCAAGTAAATCATTTATTTTTATTCAGCCATTATGTTAGTAAAGAAAATATATATAAGATCTCATGATTTTATTTACATGTTACCGCATCATTAAATTATTATGTAAGTGTATTCTGCATTTTAATCCTTGTTTGGTCACTTCTATATAACATACCTCACTAGCTTTCTAATCATGGGATAGAGTAGGTTTCTAAGTTCTGGTTTGTTACAATCCTTGTCCCAAAAAAGTAAGGTCATATGTTGTAACTCTTATAAGTGAATATAAGAAGTAGACATGGTTAAGAAATCCTAGAGCTTGACCTCTCTAGGTAGTGAACTGACTCTCTCCTAGTTTGGAGAGTGGAACCACTCTAAAACAACTTGTTAAATTGGATGCTTCAATTTCTCTCATACTTGCTACATATCTTTGAATTTCCATCAAATTCATTATTTACAATTGTGTGTACTTGAAGTAACTTGAAGGACTAACAAGTTCTTTGCAAGTGTTTTTTGCTCTATTTACCCCCTCTAGATCCCTTTGATCCAACACCACTGTGGGAACGTACCCTGGGAGCGACCCCAGGTACAACTTCTTTCTCTCCTCGTGGGCAGGCATTGTGGCTATTGAAAGCCACGACCACCGATGGCCACCTACAATCCAGCCTCCCTCACAACTTGACAACACTAGAAACAAGTGGTGGAAGTAGTAGATGAGGATGAAGGGGAATGTTTCAGAAGAGGGAGAAAGGGGAACTAAAAGAGATTACCTACGATGATTGCACAATGAAGGGCAGTAGGAAGAGACCGACCACTGCCTCTAGAGTTGTCTTTGGCAGTAGCTCCATAGGCGACACATGTGGCTTCGTTATAGCAAAGAGAGGTGGAGAGTGCTGAATCAAGAAAAAAAGGAACTAGAAAATGTTGAGTAGAGAGAAAGAAAAGAATGTGGGGTGGAGAGAAAGAAGAAGGTGTGGGTGTTTCATACACAGAGTGATATCAATCAAAAAACACCAACTCTGTGGCGTGTATCGGATGAAAAGCCAAAAATGCTAGTCTATCTAGCATGTTTCATAAATAATTTGCTTTCGTAACTTGAAATAGAGGGAGACGAGACATATCTGGGGAAGATATGTGGATTGTGCCTATGAGTTAATTGACAATACCAACTCAAGTGGCTCCACGCTATCACTAGGAATCAATAAAAACACCAACTGATGTGGTGATTTCCTGCCAGCAGACCTCAAATCTATTAAGTGCTAGGCAGTACAACGATTTACGTAGAAATGCCAACTGAAGTGGTGCTTACCTATGAGCAACTCTGTTAAATGCTAGATAGCATGGTGTTTTTGACTGAAAATGTGCTAGTTCCGGAAATAAATTGAGAGCAGTGCTATTTGGGTAATGTTTTTACAAAAGTGTGATGTTTGGGTTTTTCTACTTTTTTTTTGTAAATTTCTTGATAGACCGGTTGGGCCACTCACCCGTGTACCTCATCCAGTCACAATGGTTAGTACGTAACACAATAAATTTTTATATAAAATAAGAGAGAAGTAGGAAATTGAAAATAATAGATTATTTTCCTCATAACTTTCAATATGTGTTTGATTTTTTGATGAATTAAAAAATATTAGATTCCTAGTAGAAAATATTTTCGAGCATACTAATGTTGACATACTTTGGTGAAAGGATGATATTATAGAAATATAACATACATGTTTTTGCATACAATTCCATGTATTTTGGGATACAATACACATGTTTTGGGGTACAAAACATCAAAAAGTATAAGTTTGTATTGTACCCCCGAAATAGGAGAAATGTATCATACTCCTCTTATTCATCTACTTGAGTATAATATTAACATTTTGGGATACAATACCTATGTTACTCCTGCATTTGGGTACAATACCCGTGTTTTAGGGTATTATTTATACTTTCCTCCTCTCTTTTTATACTTCTCTTATTATTTTTACTTCAAAGTATGTTAACATTAGTATTATTGGAAAGTATTTTCTTGATGAATATAATGATTTTTATTTTTGTCAAAAGTTCGTTAAGCATTGAAATTTATGAGAAAAATATTTTCTCTCTCTTCTTTTTCTCTATTTTATAGTGTGTTTGCTTTCTCTACCACTTCAACAATGCTCTCACCTCCCAACATGTAGGTGGGTGATCGAGGTTATGGGCAGGTTTGGTAGCATAATCATTCTATTTTAAGTTATTGCTTTAGCAAATCTTTTATTAGAAAAGACAATAATAATCAAATAAAAAATAAAGAATAGAGACAACAAGTTCAGAAGGGTCTGTGGGTGAAGGCTCATCACAAAGATCACTTTTGTGAAGGCTAAATTTGTCGCTCCATTGCACAAGTTTATCTTGTAGCTTGCCTCCCAGTTTCAGTCACACCAATCTCAGGATCTACCTCTAGGTTCTAGCAAGAGAGTAGTGTCAAATAGTTCGTTGGCCCTCAATGTTGTTGGATAACAACACATCACTGGAATCCCATTTAGATGCACATCAACAAGTAACAGAAGGTGGATGATAAGGAAGAATATAAGTTGGAACAAGGTGATATGATGGGCTAATGGAAAGGTGGTGGAGGATACATATAGAAGTAGGTATAATAAGCAAACAACAACAAGTATAATTCTTTTTGCACACAATAGCTCTCTCATACTCAGGTATTTGTAGTAGGTGTCTATATTTTTGGAAATTTTAGAAATAGCTATAGTATGTTCTTTATAGAAGATAAGAGCCAACAAGATAGGCACCCATCTAGCAGCTTTTCCCTCTAATATTAACTGATAAATGTGTTCTCAAATTCATGCTTTGTTGGAAGCACTCAAAAAAGAATCGGAGGGACTCGGGCCACTGAACCAAGATGTTAGTAAATCTACACTAAAAGGATATGATTTTTGTTAAAAAAAATTATTGTTTGGATGGATGAAGACATTTCTCTTTCCAAGGAAATTAAAGAATAGGAAATTATGGATCTTTGCGACTCCAATTGGCAAAAATTAAAAGATGTTTAAACAAAACAATAAAAATTCATTTTATAAAAATATCAATTCTTACGCACACACCAAATCCAATCAGATTGACAGGACAAGACGGGGTGGGGCATGGCGAGGTGAGGTGAGGCGTGGGTGCACCTTTGTGTGTGTTTTAATTTTTCTGAAGCCTAAATCACGTACAAGTCTAATCAACGTGAAATTTATAAATCCAAAGAAAGGCCCGCAAACCTTTGGTCTACATTCCCACTTAAGTGGAAACCTCTCACTTCACAAGTGAGCAATGTCAGATAAAAGATGGCTGAGGGTTTGAAATACAACAAACTTATAGCCGAAATTCAATATTTCCCCCATAAATTTTATAATCTATTTAATATTATAAAGGCAACAATAAAAGAAAAGGCAACAAATATGTCTTTCAACATAGGTACTTTGAACCTTTCTTAGAAATGGTTTGTATTCATCTAAAGAGACAAGGTGAACTAGGTCTTGAAACAAAATCTTTGTTTCAAATTTCAATAAATTGTGCAAACATAGTGAGGCAATGAGGACGTGTTCATATTGGTTTGCGTATTATGGTCATTGTAAAAATCTATTTTGTGAGCACTATAGAAAGTATGTCCAACTCACATGAATCCCAGCCTAGGGTTACACTTATATAGTAGGGATCTCCCAAGGGTGTACCATCTAGTACAACACCCTACCAACCATATGGCCTCGACCCCATTAAAGCAAATCTCTTCCTATACTAAGATAACACTCAAGCAAAAAATGCCATAGGGAAGGGTGCAGAGTGAAACTTCAAAATGTTTCCTTCTACCAAAAATACACACATCTTAGTTGTCGCTTTGTACCATTCTCGATGAGATCTCTAGTTTTAGAATGGTAAGGATACCACTACGGTGTTCAACAGATGGAGGAGACCCACCCCCTTGATAGATTGAGTACTAGCTTTCTAGCTATACCTTTTGTGAGAGGATCAAAAATATTCTCTACAATCCTAAAAAATTGTAGAGATATAACAATAGGGGTAATAAAGTCTCTCACCTCTTCATACCTCAATCTCATAAATCTCTTTCATGGGTTATCCTTAGATTGTCTAACTTTGTCTATGACTAACTTAGTATTACAATGTATTGAGATAGGATGAAATGACTCTAAAACTATATGTAAATAAAGTAGAAAATTCCCAAGACAATCATCCTAACAACAAGATGAATCTAAGGATAGAAGCTCAACCTCCATAGAGTATCTAGTACTCACAATTTTCTTGGATGATTTCCTAGAAACTGCAACACCACCTAGGCAAAACACATAACCACTAGTCATATTAGAGTCAACCATCCAATTCACATCCATATAGTCTTATAACATGAATGGGTAACAAGTGTAATGAAAAATATAACTCATGTTACCTTTAAGGTACACTAAAACAAACATACACATTAGTGGCATTTTAGAAATGCCACTGAAAAAAAAGAAACACCACTAAACATGTTTAGTGACATTTTTTGACACTTAAAAATGCCTCTCGTACTAATATCACCAGAAAGATAGTGGTGTAAGTTGTAAATGCCACAAATGTTTGGCTTTAATGGCTTCCAATAAATGCCACTAAAACATCATTTGAAATTTATAAAAATGCCATTATCCATCAATTGTCTTTTATACGAATGACACAGTTTTGTATTATGTTCTTGTATGAAATTGTTCTTATTGAGTATAATGGCATATAAAAAAATTCATTAATGACATACTAGTTGTGTATGACTACATTTTAATGGCTTATAGTCATTCAATTTTCAATTCACTGCCAAAAAAATTTAAATGAATGCCAATTTCTTTGAACTTTGATTTTTAAAATTATGGATATTTTGTATTTATTCAAATGCAAATTACATGGAGAGGATATTTTATCTTGAACCTTTTGATAATTACAACGTACATGTGCAACATTTTATATTTAATACAATTGATTTGTTTGATGACATTCTTGTTTATTAGTAGCCATGCATAAAACCTACCAACTACAATAAATGTTGAAAGCCCTTGCTCCAACTGCAATAGTAGTCATGTTCTTTTCCATACAACAATGTCATACATCATATATATTGTATAATATGAAGCATGTGTTGTTCAATAACTTATTTAACTTGTGAAAATAACCCTTTTTCTCCTCTATTGTTGTGTTCCATCCACGCCAACAGTTCTGGTAATTTACTGGTGGACCTAAGGAGACCCAGAATCACCCGACCTTAGAATCCTATGTATCTCTAGAAGATATAATCCACCTAAAAAAAGCATAAATTGTGTAAGATAGACTCTAAGATACCAAAATTTTAGAAAAATAAAGAACAATGATTTGTCTGTCAATAACTAAATATGACATGTAAAACAATTGGGGCATGTTAGTTAGGAAAAGAGTTTGCTAGTGGGGCTACGATTTCTGACCTGTACCAGCACTGAACTCTACTTTTTGGACATTTTATGGGGACCTTATACCCATCAGGGAAGGCACTAGGAAAGCTTTCCTTTCAGAGGTGAATGAGCAGTGTTTATTTATTAAGCTTAATATGCAATTATTTATAAATTCCAATCTAGTTTACTACAAGTCATGCATATATGAATGACTTGGAAGACTTTTCATGGTACATGTGTGGAAAGAATTCAATAGGATAGGAAAATAGAAATTCCAACATAGTTCAAAAACCTTTAGGACATTTGTCTTACCTTTGGATCGGTGCATGGAGTATATTCCTGATAGACTTTGCTACGTTCAGGAAATTTGGCAGGCTTTATATGCAGAGGTAATTATGTATAATAGGAACCTACAAGAGAACCAGAGTAGCAACATTCATGGTAAGAAGGTTCAAAGGTTGGCTGAGGGAAGTCTTCATACACCATGTGTAGAAAATCAGGATGTTTCTTATGAGTTACATGGAAAAATGAAAATGGAAATGTGCTTATCAGCCATTACAAAGATTTCTCCTACATAAAACCTAATGTCATTGATGCCACCTAATTGTTAAAATACTATAAGACCAACTCCAACCTGTAAGAAGGCAGTTAGTTGATTTACTGCCATATACATTACCAATCATAACTATAATAAAGAATATGTTGGAAATTTCTAACAATTATTGGATGAATGTATGCTACTAGAACAAGTCTTGTATATAAATTGGCACCTTCTCAATGAGCTGCCTCATTTTCTGTCTGTTATCTCCTCACTTCTTTTCAAGACCTTGTTTACGTTGGTATGGATATTGAATTAGCAATCTAATACAAAATTTACATGCAGAAGGAACTCTTTACAAACTTCATGTTCACCTCTAATATCATGAATCATAGACAATTTCATAACCTTTTCATGAGTGAATGACTTACAATGCTTCTACATAACAGAAATGAGTAGCAAAGTGAACATGATACATTAGAATGTTTCATAGAGAACACTATGAGAACAATAGAGCAAGTGACAATTGATGTTTTTGGCTTGTATTAACACTATGGCTATAGCTGTAGCAACTAGAAAATATTTCACCCATCAAGTCATTGAGAGGAAGTTTAGTATAATAATATAGATGTACATTTTTACAGCAAAGCAATGTTTCCATTGATTCAAATCAGTGTTGTAAGGAGGCGAGATCACCCCCTTACTAAAATTTAACGGAAAATACAATACATCCCTCAAATTATTAAAAACATTGTGATGGAAGGATGTATGCATAATAAATCCATTTTAAATAAGCATGATCCAAATACAACCAAGTGTCAATAGTAGCAGCGGAAGAAAGTGAGATGAGAAAACTAAACTATTACATAGATTGTTCCAAAAGAAGAAGTAGATAAGAATCTATGCTATTACAAAGCTCTTATTTCTAGAGTTCATAACATATATTTTTGAGCAAGGTCTTAGCAGCATCAACCTTGCCATGACAACAACTTCACTCCTGCCCTGGGTTTCCTTGTGCTTGATCTAGCCCTTGTCCTAGTTCTGGGTGGTTGGGAAGCACCCAACAAGAGAAAGATAAAACAAGGTATGTGTCACAACATGATAATGTACAAGAAGTGTATAAGGAATGGAAACATAAAGATTTTCTACACTAAGATTGTTCAAGAGTATGAGGCATATAAAGCAAATAGGATTTTTGCCAAGCATATAAGTCAAATATAGAACAAGCATGATTCATTATGACTAAGCTAAACTAACATAGGGTGAGACACATACCAACCTCAACCAGGAGGAGAGGGGAAATAACATCCCAAACCTCAATATATATATAAAGTGGAAGGGGGACTAAAACCCCAGTGCCTATGGCAGGGGGACTAAAACCCCAGTGCCCTGTGGGTGACTTGTACTCATGTACACTATATTAGTTAACTAGTCAAACTATCATTATCATGCTTACAATTCACAATGGCAGAGAAGGAAAATAACATTTATTTAAGTGGGGCCCAATGACCCAAACATTTCCAAGAGATAACTAAAAAAAAGATTTTCATGCAACAAGATCTCATATTGAATACTCAAATGAATAGTTTAAGGGCAACATGTATATATCAAGATCTCAACAAGGCAAAGCAAGGCAAGTGGGGTCCCATGACCCATATTCATCAAGTAATAACAATATAGCAAGACTATGCATCATAGTTACAATTTTTCATGTCAAAATAGAATATGGATGATATTATTAAAAGTATGCCTCATATGAGAAAACTAGGTTAAGCATGAAAGAAATCCCAACTGAGGTTTTAGAATGCACATACCTGATCTTGCTTTCTAGATTATCCCTTAACCACTAAGATGTCAGATCCAAACTCACTTTAACCTAGGTTCAACGGTTAATACATGCATTAGGTTAATTAAATGCACTTTAAGTGTAAAATATCCATATTTATAAACCATGGGTAAAGGCTTTGGATTTTGGTTCTGGAAACAGGTCCAAACGATCCATAATAATTTTCTACTTGAGAAAACATATTTTGTTGTCAAAAACAGAGTTAAAACACTATTATTATCATTTTTATCACTTTATACATTTAAATTAGTGTTTGATTTAATTAGTTGGTTTATGATGGAAATCAGGGTTCAAAACTTAACAATTCGTATTCTACATGTTTTTAGCTTTCCAACAAGTATTTATTTATAATTTTATGACAACCAAGCGATTTACTATGAATTAAACAAGATTGACTAGTTTATTGCTAAATGGGTGAAAAATCAAGTTTGAAATTGACGGATCTGCCCTCGGCTAATGAACCAGAGAGGAAGGGCGCGCAGGGGCAAAATGGACATGTGTCCATCATCTTCTTCACCAGGCCACGCCCAGCCTTGCGGAAGGTTGCTATCTTGCCCATTTGGGCGATTTTGCGATACTCAATCGAACAAGGCGCAGAGGTACTCGAATCAACGATATTTGAACGAAGAACTCACCTAGCCGGTCGATTTTGATGCACGAGCCACCTAGCAACTGGGAGGAGCTCCACAAGGTCTGCTGTAAAAACTCCACGTCGACGGACAAACGTGCGTCCTCGGATGAAATCGGTGGTTTGGGCGAGTTGCTAAGGGTCCGACGAAGGTGTGTAGGTGGTTCTTTATAGGCGAGGTCTGGTATGGATGCGTTTTGGAGGTGGCCATGAGAGAGATCGACCGGCGGCTCCTGTCGTTCCGGCTACACTTTGTCTCACTGGTCGAGTGAGAGCTCAAACAATTCGGGGGATCGCTACGAACCTGTAGGCGAAGAGATCTCGTAAAATGGTCGCAAAACGACGGAGAACGGAGCTGAGGAGTCGAGCTCATTACCCATGTAACGGCTGGAGGTGGAAGACAGGCTCTAGGCCGTTGGATCAGGGTTGGGGCTCGTCTGAGCCACTGGATCAGAGTCCACGATGGACCCGTGCAGCCCTGTCACGCGTGATGGACATTTAAGCCAAACTTTGGCTTAAATGATGTGCATAGCTATTATATCGATGGCTATAATGTCACATTTTAATGAAAACTTTTTTATTGCATTTGGAAGGTCAAATGAACTCCAAAGAAAAGGGTGAGATCGGAGCATTTCTTCTCTCAGCTCCCAAGTGGTTTCTTCTAACCCATGATACTTCCACAACACCTTCACTAACTCAATCTCTCTATTCTTCAACTGTTTCACCCGAGTGTCAAGGATTTTTACAGGTAGTTCCTCATAGGTTAGGTTTTCATGAATCTACAAGGGTTCTATTGTGAGTACATGAGAAGGGTCCTTCACATACTTTCTCAGCACAGACACATGAAAGACATTGTGTATCTTATCATAAGCAGGAGGAAGAGCCAGGCGGTATGCACAGTCCCCAATCTTTGCCAAGATCTCAAAAGGTCCCACATATCGTGGACTAAGCTTGCCTTTGACTTTGGATCGGGCAATAGAGCGTATTGGCTTGACCTTCAAAAACACATGGTCGCCAACTAGGAAACTCACATCAGACCTATGCTTTTCAGCATACATCTTCTGTCGGTCTTGAGCAGCTTTCATATGTTTCTTAATCAGCTGAACCTTCTCTAACATCAACTACATATTGTCAGTCTTCACCAAGGAATGCTCACCCACATCATCCCAATGCAACGGGGAACGACCTGGTCTTCCGTACAAAGATTTATACAGAGACATTCCTATGCTGGATTGATAGCTGTTATTGTATGGAAACTCAGCCAGAGGTAGATATCTATCCCATGGACCTCCCCAGTCCATCACACAAGCACGAAGCATGTCTTCTAAGATTTGCACCGTTCTTTCAGATTGGCCATCAGTCTGGGGATGATAAGCAGTGCTGAACCGTAGGTCAGTCCCCATTTCTTCTTGTATCTGACTCCATAGGCGAGAGGTGAACTTGGGATCACGGTCAGAAACTATCACTTCCGGTACCCCATGCAGACGAACTATCCTCCACTTTGTAGTTGGACTTGAAAGGCAGAAAGTGAGCAGTCTTCGTGAGGTGATCAATGACAACCCACACAACATCATAGCCTTTCCTGGTCTTGGGGAAACTAGTGACAAAGTCCATCGTGATCTTCTCCCATTTCCATTCTGGAATTTCAAGAGGATGGAGGAGACCACCAGGTCGTTGATGTTCTATCTTAACTTGTTGACAAGTCAGACACTTTGACACAAACAATGCTATATCTGTCTTCATGCTCTTCCACCAGAAACTGCGCTGCAAGTCCTTGTACATCTTGGTTGTGCCAGGGTGAATTGTGTACTTGGACCCATGAGCTTCACAAAGAATCTTCCGCCACAGTTCGCCAACATCAGGAACCCACAATCTTTGTCAGAATTGGAGTGCACCATCGACTCCAATAGAGAAATCAGATTGCGGTTTCAAGGTTAAGGCTTTCATTCCTTCTAGCTCAGGACTCTCCAACTGGGCAGCAACGATATCAGAAATCTAGCTCGGAGTGATCGACAGACTAGCCATGTGAACACATAGCTTATCATCAACTTCATCATCTGGGATCTTTTTCAGTTGTGGTCGCCATCCAGAAACGTACTCCATGTTCTTCCAAATGGAACAAGTTATAGAAGCACATGTCCCAGACTTCTTCCGACTCAAGGCATCAGCAACTACTTTGGCTTTACTGGGATGATAAGTGATGGTAAAATCATAGTCCTTGAGATACTCCATCCATCTACGCTGTCTCAGGTTCAAGTCTTTTTGTTTCAGGCGGTACTTTAAGCTTTTATGATCAGAGAAGACCTCAAACTGAACCCCATAGATGTAATGTCGCCAGATCTTTAGAGCATGAACAATGGCTGCAAGCTCTAAATTGTGCGTAGGCCAATTTTCTTCATTCGGCTTCAACTGTCGGGAGGCGTAGGCAATCACCTTGCCTTCTTGCATCAGAACGCATCCCAGTCCTTGCTTGGAGGCATCAGTGTAAATAACGTAGGGTTTGCCTTCAACAGGTAAAGAAAGAATAGGAGCAGATGTCAGGCACTACTTCAGCTTTTAGAAACTGTCCTCACACTCGGGAGACCAAACAAACTTGACGACCTTTCATGTCAACTTTGTCATAGGAAGAGCGAGCTCTGAGAAGTTTTTGATAAACTTCCTTTAGTAACCTGCCAGACTGAGGAAACTATAGATTTCAGATGGATTCTTTGGATCCTTCCACTTGGTCACAGACTCCACCTTCGTAGGGTCAACAACAATGTGTCCTCTAGAAATGACGTGACCCAGAAACATAACTTCTCTAATCCAGAACTCACACTTGGAGAATTTAGCATAAAGTTGATTTTCTCATAGTGTATTGAGCACCAGCCTCAAGTGCTCTCTATGTTTCTCTTCTGTCTCAGAATATATCAAGACATCATCAATAAAAACCACGACGAACCGATCGAGGTAGGGGCGAAAAACTCGATTCATCAGGTCCATGAAAGCAGCTGATGCATTAGTCAGACCAAACGACATGACCAGGAATTCATAATGCCCATATCTGGTTCTGAAAGCTGTCTTCGGGATGTCTTCATCCTTCACCCGCATTTGATAGTATCCACTCCGTAAGTCCATCTTTGAGAAGACGGTGGAAGACTTGAGTTGGTCGAAGAGGTCATCAATTTGAGGCAAAGGATAGCGATTCTTCACCGTATCCTGGTTAAGCATGCGATAATCCATGCACATACACATAGATCCATCCTTCTTCTTCACAAACAAAATAGGGGCTCCCCAAGGAGAAATGCTAGGGTGAATGAACCCCATATATAGAAGTTCCTGAAGCTGCTTCTTTAACTCAGTAAGCTCAGCAGGTGCTAGGCGGTAAGGCGGCTTTGAGATGGGTGAAGTCCCAGGTGCAAGCTCGATGGAGAATTCCACTTCACGAGTAGGAGGCAACCCGGGTAGTTCTTCAGGAAAGACATCAGGGAAGTCCTTCACCACCTCTATATGGTCGGGAGCAAGGGGCGTGGCTTTAAGAACTATGGAGGCAAGAAATTCCCTACACCCTTGCGAGATAAGCTTTTCGGCTTTGATGGCTGAGATGACGAATTGCCGTTCTTCTCATTTCCTGCCCTTGACACACATCCTACCTTTAATAGGATGCAACAAGCTAACCCTCGAATCCTCACAGAAAAGGAGTGCTTTGTACTTCTTTAGCCAATCCATACCCAGGATAATGTCAAAGACAGACATATCGAGCAAGATGAAGTAAGAAGGAAACATCTTCCCCATGATGCATAGGTCCATGGTAGGAAGCTTGAGGTAAGATGAGCATATTCTACCACTAGGGGTTTTGACATCTAGAACATGGTCCATGAATTCAGACTCTATCTCTAGCATAGCAGCAAACTGAGCAGATATAAAGGTATTTGACGAGCCAGAATAAAAAAGTGCTTTGACAGGGTACATATTAAGGTGTAGAGTACCTTCAATCACATTATTCCCATCATCAACCTCTTCAGCATCAAGAGCAAAGACCCTTCCATTGCGCCTCTCCACAGGCGGACGTCGACCTTGCTGATTAGGGTTGCGGTTGTTGTTGTTGTTCTGGTGATTGTTGTTGTGGTTGTTGTTGTTGTTGTTCCTCGGGGGAGCATTTTGTCGTTGTTGTTGCTGCTGGGTGGGGGCCTGTCCTCGGTTGAACCTAGGACAGTTCGGCCTGATATGGCCGACTTGGCCACACTCATGACAGATAGGAGCATGCTGATCATGTCTACGGGGCGGTGCATTTCCAGCTGGACATCTCCCAGGAGGATGTAATCGGGAGCAAGTGTTGCACCGGCCACACCCCTGTGGACCACCAGGGTTCTTTCGCTTGTTGTTGTTGTTCGAACCAGAAACTTGGAAGCCAGGGTACACCTCCACGACCAGAGCTTTGTCTAACATTTGTTGGAAGGTGAGAGGGAGTTGGGGCACCAGGTGATGCCCTATGATGTAGTTGAAACCCTCAAGGAAGACGGCCGCCCTCCTCTCCTCAGCTAGACCCACATCATAACGTTCCAGCACCAGGAAACATTGTACATACTCAGAGACTGACATATTATCTTGCCACAGACTGTAGAACTCAGCCTCCTTCTTCAGGTAGGCCGTGCAGATATACTTTGCCCGGAATATCTGGAGGAACTCATCCCAGGTCATAGATGTTGTGTCTCGTGTGCGGGTTATCCCATTCCACCAGACCCGTGCCGGGCCATCCAGGACATAAGAGGCGCATCAGACTTTAAGATGCGGGGGACACGCCATGCCATCAAATGTGCGCTCCAGGGCTACCACCCAATCATCCGCCTTGTCTACCATGTTGTTCTCAATTTCCCCCTTGAAGTAGGGAGGCTGCATCTTGATGAAGTCATTCAGGGTTGGCTCCTTAGGCTTGTTGGCATGGGCAGCAGCTGCAGTAAGCTGCCCCACCAAGGTAGTGGAGAGTAGCTGCCTCAGCATTGCCAACTCCTGCTCAGGAGTCAGATGTGTCTCAGGAGTCTCAAGGTTGGTGTCATCATAGTTTGAGCTTTCACCGAACAAGCTACCCTTCCTGAAAGACAAGTTTTAGGGTAAGATTCCTATGAGTATAAGATCGAAAAAGATAAGGCTACTATTGCCTATAGGCATGCTATTTCGGGCGTTCAGTATCAGATCAGGCCAGGCCGGGTCATATGAGCTCAGGAGTCCTCGTGACCAAGCTAGTGGTGCGGAGGAAAATATTGCCAGCCCCCAAGCTCTAACCCTTTCTAGACACCATCACTTTCAACATCACGCCCTTGTAGCTACCCTACAGGCTCTGATACCATGCTGTAAGGAGGCGAGATCACCCCCTTACTTAAATTTAACGGAAAATACAATATATCCCTCAAATTATTAAAAACATTGTGATGGAAGGATGTATGCATAATAAATCCATTTTAATTAATTATTGAGCTCCAACATTATCCATTAGATAACAAATTCGTGGTTTAATGGTAAATTGCATAATTACCCCATCCATAATTCAATTTGTGGTATTTTGTGCATCTAACCCTCAAATTGGCATAAAATGTACTTCAATCATCAATTTCTCAAATATTCAATATTAAGGACACAAAAAGGAAGAGAAAGGAATTAACATAAAAAGTGAGGTGGAATATGATAATTTTATTGAACTCAGGATGTTACAAGTGTAAACTACCCAGAGCATGTAATTCAAATTTTAAGTAGAAGGAACACTGGTTTATCACCTTTTTGTTTCAACAAAAAGAAGCTATATTTAGAACACTGGTTTATCACCTTGGCAGTAGATTGCTTCAGATCTCCTCCAAATTTTGTAGCAAATAAAGTATCTAGTATCCTTTACCTTGAGCCATATTAGGATGGCTAAGCACCCAAAGGACTACTCCAATAAGGAATTTTCTGATAGAGATTGATTATATTTCATAGATCTCTAAATAACCTTTTTTGTTGTGTCACTCAAAGTTGAACTACACCCCACTCTAGTAATATGTACTATGGACTTCCACATTACAATATTATTGGTATTTCCCTACACATTAAAATCCTAACTATAAACACAAAATAAGAAAGATTCAATAACTCTATACTATTTTCTATTGAAAACTTTGATCAACAAGAATACAATAGTAGGTAGAAGATCTTATTACATATCCTACAGATTGGGCCTAAAAAAATTTCCATACGTTTATAGTAAAACACACTTAAGAAAGCACACAATCTTTAATAGCATCAAATAAACACAAGGGTTCCAGAAAATTCATAAGCTACATACATATTGACAAATAGAAGGAACTCCCATATCAAAGAACTAGACCAAGACTCATTCTTATTTAGATAGGTTTGAATGCTACAATAATATACATGCCCATCTCAAAATCTAGAGGAGAGAGCATAATGTGACTTTTCATGAACCCCTGTCTGTAGAAAAAAATGATTTCTCAGTAATTGATTGATTGTATCAACAAACTAGACCTCTATCTATAGAAAAATGAATTTGGTGTTTGGCGGGGTTAAAAGGAAGTCTTGAATGCAATGGTGGAGAAAGTTTTTAATGATTAGGGACAATGAAGCTATTTAAGCGGTGAAATAGAGATGGAATGAGATGGGGTGGCATCTTGTGGGTAGCACAATCATCGTACCCTATATATTCTCTAGAAACACATGCATGTTGCAATCTTTAGTGGGAATATTCACATTTCTCCATGCAAACTTTCTCTATTTCTCATTCTCACTCTACAAAAATGAGATATTCTACAAATGTCTATAAAATTTGAAAAGATGCAAAGAGAACTAAGTGTTTTTAAGGTAAAATTCTATAAATGGGCTATAAATTACAAATTGTGTAGATATTAGAAGTATTGCATTAGATTGAGAAGCCAAATTGACCTGTCTCGCTCTCTTGTCAATTGGATACAAGATGGAGTGTTGGTTCTCGAAGGTTACATCTTATATTTTAGTGCATATGATGACCTTTGATAGGAATTATTGGGTATAGGAATTTCAGCTCTTGTTCCAAGAAAGAAGATAGTATGTGCACTATGTCAGCCTCGTCAAGGAAATATTCAAGTTGTTAACCGGACTAAGGCTTCTCTCAATGAAGTTAACTGGGAAAATGTCAGGGTCCAACATGGAAATAAGTTGATCACAGAATTGTTTCAGAACCCTTCAAGGGGTGGGCATAATTTTAACTTGTCTATATATGCCTCTGTTGCGACAGAAAGAGAAAGGATCAATGGGTCAGTCAGTACCAAGAAAGTTGTCAGAAAACAAGTCCAAACTTCAAGGGGAAGGACATCCCAACATGGTGCGGCATACTTGGAACACAGTTTCGTGTTGTATGTGTTTGGTGTGATGATTTCATTAAATTTCTAAGAACTTTCGGTATCATTTGGACTTGCCAACTGCTTCTAGAGGCCATATACCCATCATCTTTATCTCCCTCCCTAGTTGAGTAGAGATTTCTTGCAATGTTTCAAACCAACAAACCAAAATAGAGCCATGCTTTCAACAAGTGGCATAAATTTTCCATAGAATTCCAAATTCTACACCCTTTCTAGGGTCCTTCAACCCATGAAATATTCTTACTAAAATACTTACTTTTTGTAACAATCACCCATATCACACTCTCATTAGTCAAACCCTCAATAAAATTTCAGAATGAAAGCCATGTTCATTACTATGACTTTTGTTAGATGCAACCCTCCTTAATCACTAGGAAGGAAGATAGTGTCCCAACATATAAGACAGATAACTCCTATACGAGTTCCCCCCCCCACCCCCAAATGGAGTTTCTCACTAATTGGACAATCTTGTCACAAATATCTTCTTCTAACTTGGATGATTGCATATCATACTAAGGTATACAAATCAGGGCACTTTTATCAATGGTAATATGACTTGTAGAAGAAGTATGTAGGCCTTGCACATGCTTAACTTCCTCTATATATTACATGTGATTTCACCTCACACCTATTATAGGGCCACCTGCTTGGATTTTTTATCTTATTTATATGTATTTGTTTGTACTAGAAATTGCTCGCAATGGCCATCTTAATTGTTGGAAGGATGACCAATGTTTTCAAGTTATGGAGTTCATCGATTCTTTAGATGTTTTTGGACTTTAATGAGGTTTATGTTTAAAACTTATTTTCCTATGTTGGGCATGAGGTGGTTGAGTACATATTCCTCTTTTATTCGGAGTATCATCTCAATTTGTATTTTGTGTGGATATTGTAAACCTCTAAAGACAAGTCATGCCATTAATAGCTTTTGAATCATTGACCTACAAGGTTTTTAGTTCTATGCACAAGAAGAACGGACTAGAATAGCACCAAAAAAGACATATCCAGTAGAAAGACATATATCACAGATCATAAGCATCGATAGAGAAAGAAAACACAGACTATTTCTCATTCCCACTCTCCAAAGGTGAGAGATTATGCAAATGGCCATAAAATTGGAAAAGATGCAAAGAGAACTAAGTGTTTTAATGTGAAATTCTGTAAATGGCTATAAATTACAAATTGTGTAGATATTAGAAGTATTGCATTAGTTGACAAGCCAAATAAACCTCTCTCTGTTACAACCCCAATTTTCGAGTTCTTTTGGGTGGAAATGCAATTTCCCCAAATAAAGGTATGATTATGTAAATTGAATGTTTGAATAGATTCCTTTGATAAATATCCTTGTGTGTTTGATTTCGTGGGCCTTGTTGGCTATTGGACCCAATAATAAGAAAAAGGAAAAGAAATCAATTAATAAAGGCATAACTAAGATAACGAGAAAAGAAAGATATGGAAGGATCTAGAGGGCTAAGAATTATCCTTCAAGGAGGGATTTTGTATCTTTAGGATTTCTTGGGTTCCAAGGAGTCCAAGTTGCTAAGATAATAGGAGAAGAAAAAGAAGAAATCAAATAATGCATTATTAAAAAAGGAATTTGAGATAATGATGAAAATATGAGAAATACGTGGAAATGTGGATAATGGAATCATCATTATAAGATTTTGACTCCACATGGTTTCTAATGGTAAAAGGAATCAAAATTAAGAAAATAAAAGATTAAGAGAGAGAAAATATGCTTAAAATATGCCTTATTGAAAGATAACTTGCACATGAAGATAATGCCCTTTTCCTTTAGAATTTTGGACTAAAATTTGGTGTACAAGTAGATAAAGTCAAGATAAAGGTTTCCTTCAATTTTGGTTGAAAAAGGATTTATGGATTGAGAGTTACGGATTTTACAAAAATCCATAAAGTGAGAGTACTAGAGTTGGAAAATATTAAATGTCACGTTATTATTCTAATACGGGACCTGCTACCCGTTGGATGATGATCCAACGATAGCTACTTTATGAGTTCAATCGGGAAATCTAGCTAAAGTAGAAGGCCCTTGATCTCTCTTTCCATATTTGGACTCTAATTTTTCTAGAAAGTGTTCCTTTGGAATCATGAGAAGGAAACAAACTCAACAATATGTTATTCTCACTGTGATTGTGAGAATTGGGGCTTTCTCCAAACTGATAAGGACTAGGACTCCATTAATACTCTATGGTGCCTCCCTTAATGCCGATATAAGGGGTTCTATGGACACCCTGAAACAAGTACAACGGAGGAGAAGACCACCCCGAATCCTTCTACGAGTTTGTCTACTCAAGACCGGTCCATCTGCCTCCGATCCACCTTCTGGTGACAATGCCAAGTGGCTCACGTTCAGAGCAGGACGAAGGTGTCCTATGAACTATCCTCGCCCCGAAGCCAGCCAACCTGAAGATCCTTGGGTTCGGACCACCAGAGTGAGGCGGGTTGTCAAGCACCGCCGTGAAAGAATGCTACTGGGAGCGATCGAAGTTGGGTCACGCAGGTGCTCTATTTACTCCATTGAACAGAGTATCTATGCGGGCTCTATGGAGAAAGGGGTAGTAGACGAAGTGGGACATCAGGTCAAAGGGAAGTTGGATCCAGTGCCCAGATCCACGACCCAAGGGAAGAAATAGCCAAAAGAAAAGGATGACGTGGCGCACTGCCATTGGCCAAAGTATGTTATTTTGCTAAAATACTAGAAATAATTTTTTAGCTCGTATATGGACAAATTATATATGAATCTTTCTGAAAACAATACAAGGAATTCAATAAAAATACTAACAGAGCATAGTTTTGCTTCTGGTTTGAAAAGTATCTAAAGTTGGTATCTTTAAATGATTTAACTAGATCAAAACCCTAGCTTTTGAATATTAATGTTTTTGATAAAGTTAGTTGATACTAGTAATCAAAGTCTGATTTAATTGCATAAATATGATGAAAGAGATCTAATTAGAGATATATGTTCATAACTTGTGTATTTTGGGTTTATGATTTTAATAGTGCATTAAAAGGGTTAGAAACCCTAATTCAGGTAGTTATGCTATTTAATGAATTTAAATAGGAGAATCAATCTAGAAGGCATGAAAATAGTGTTATTGGACTAATTGTGGATAAATACCCTTACTTTGGTAATTAGGGTTTCCTAGTTTATAAAAGTGGAATTAATGATAAATTAGGATTAGCTAACCTAGAAGATGTGAAATATAGTAATTAGGGTTCCTTTGAGAATCGAACTATAATTCATTGTTGAGTTCAAAGGAACCCAAACATGATAATTGGCCTTAATGATCTTGACATGACCTAAAAGGATAAACATGGAGGTTTTAGTGAAAAAAAGATATATGTGACCTAATTGGAATTCAATCATGCCTATGATGTTGAAATTAGGGTTTGTGGATCAAAAGAGCATTAAAAGTTATAAATGCATTATGGAGGATAAAACCCTAATAAAATCCTAAAGTTGGCCTAGAAATCCTAAGGTGGAATCCAAGTCAATCTTGAAAATGTTTTGGATTAAATAATGACACATGGGTGTTATGCATTAATTTTTGGATATTGTTGATTGCTTGATTGATTGTTCTTGATTATTCTTACTTGGACCTCAAGTTACTCTGGATCATGTATGTGGTTAATTATGAGTAATCACCTATAGTTTCACAGTGCTTCTCGGATGTTTTCATCGAGTGGATGCAACCGAAATTATTGGATGTTAAATTATGCAATTCTATAAAGTCCATATGATTATCACAATTAAATATATATGTGTATTCTCAAACTTACATGCCACCCTGATGTACGTTGCATGACCAAGCCTTGGAGGGAAGGTCTATTTGGTCAAGCCCTGGAGGGAAGACCATTGGGAACCTCGAGAGGTGACCCCAGACACCAAGCTCAAGATGGAGAAGGTGGCCTTATGTCCCTTACAAGGACAAAACCCTAAGAGAGGGTAATCTAGGATTTAGGGCAAAAGAGGTTGAGAATGTCACATAGAAAATGTAATTTGTTTTGTTAATAACTTATTAGTGATAATTAGGTTGTTAGAATCTATTTGTGAAAACTTTGTTTGTCCCCACGTACTGGCATATTCATATATGCTGACAGACATTTTGTTTGTTGACGTTTTAGGAATTATCTGAAATTGGACAAATAGTAAAACGGAATCTGTGAAGATAAAGTTAATTATTCAAAGGAGAATTGGCTAGATTTCTCTTGTGGATAGAAGTCTTAGTACCTATTTTTGCAAGGTATGTTAAAGTTAATTTTATTTCAACTTTCAAGTTTAGTTTTTGTAGAATTTGATAATTATTTCTGATTAAATGTTTAACCATTGATCCTGTATTTGTCATAATGCCTCCGACCTCTTGGTATCCCTTTATTGGGGGTTACGGGGAAGCGGGGTCATTACATTTGGTATCAGATCCAGTGGTTTCTCATTTAATCCTTTGTAATTATTAAATTTTACAAACTCTGTAGAACTCGAGGGAGTTATTAGAGGATTTTCCAAAGATGGAGGTGTCTAGAAAAGGATCACGGTCTGGGGGCTGGCAATATTTTCCTCCACCCCGCTAGTCGGTCATTAGGACTCCCAAATGTAGTGTGACTGCCTCGCCAAAGTCTGAGATCTTGACTCAAAATAAGATACCTTTAGGACTCTCTCATCTATTTCATCCCTTCTCAACCCCTTCAATTAAGGATTCTAAGGTTTAGGGTTTTTTCTCTCTCTTCCCCACTCTCTTGAGGTTAGGGTAAGTACTATAAGGATTAAGGAATACTCCACCAAATCAATGAAAATCATGTAAACAAGATGTCATGGATATAAGTTTAATAGTTTTAGCGTAAGCTAAAGATTAGTTACATGCTAAGGTTGCATGACATGTGTTGTCGTTCCCTCAGGAGAGCATTGAGGTTAGACCTTCCTATCAGGAGGATGAGTAGGGAGTTAGCCTTGGAGGCAGAGGCCTCCAGAAAGAGGTAGAGACCTAACACATCCTCTGAGGATGATGCTAACCCTAACCCTAAGTGGAGTTCGAGGAAGAGACGACCTGATGAGTTAGATATCATAGTCGACCATGTACGTGGGTCGACATGTATATTGGTTTTGAGTACCCATGAAAAACATGAGCTATGGGAGGTTGGTTGACCTAGTGCCTTTTGGCAACCCAACCTTGGAAGGGTCGTGCCTATTAGAGTGAAGGATAGCTCCTTCATTAAGAGGATAGTGGTGACCATAAAGAAACCCTTTTAGGCATATATGAGCACAGAAGAGCATGCACCTATGTAGGAGAGAATGTCAGTAGTGCTGGTAGTAGGTTGAGACTTAGGTCATAAGGGTTATGCCTGATGTTCATGAGAGGAGCGTGGAAAGCTTTGGATATTCCTGATCAAACATAGGTTTTGATCATATGTTTCACCCATGTAGGTGTATGCATGTATCCTTAAGAACTTGGTCCACCTTCTTAGAGAGAGAACCTCCAGTGGTAAGGATGGTTCTAGGGTTAGCTCTAGAGAGAGAAAGACCCAAGCAAGAAGGTTGGAAGCTTAGACCCTGAGACATGAGGAACCATGTGAAGTTGGATATAATCTGACTGGGTTTGGACGACCCAGAATAGATAGTTGTGGTTGCCTCATGCATGATCCTTGGAGCCTAGTTGTACCTTGGATGCCTTTAGGGAAACCAAACCCTAGAATGAGAAAGAGGCTTTGTGAACAAATTAACATACAAATGTTATAGGTGCCTACCTTTTAGGTAGAGGAAGGAGAGTTTCTTAGACCATGAAGAGGTATGGTAAGCAACTGTGGGGTCTCATAGCCAGTTGGTGACCCTTGTGTGGGACTCTTAGGGTTGTTCACGTAGAATACTGGTAGGAAGTGTATGCCCTTTCTGATAGAGGTTTGGTTCATGGTTAAATAGCTGAGCATGCAGTTAGCTAGATGATGCATAAAAAGTGAACCTGGGGTTCCTAGAACAAAGACGGGAAGTAGTACTTAGTGTAAATGATGCTCACAAGGCTGTTTGAGTTCCTACGAATTTGAGCATGGAACCCCCTCATGTTTAGAGGAAAAGGAAACCCCTTGGATTAAGGTATGTGTTTGATGAACCCTCATGCATAGGTTGGTGACATATGCATGTATGATATTGGTCCAATGTTGAGGAGTAAGGAATAAGTATGATATACCAAGGGACCCAGAGTGTTTTAGTGAGTTGTCCTCTTACTATCTACATGCCAAAGTAGCACGATAGGGCTAAGCCCGCACATGATGATGTAAACTTTGGACATAGGAACGTTAGTGACCTTTGTTTCTATCAAGAGATAGTTTTGTCCCATCCTGGGAAGGACCCTTCTGTAGGGCGAGTATCAACTTCTGTTTAGGTTTGAGGTAACCTAAAGAGGTCTCTCTTAGGAGCTAAATGCAAAGCACATAGAATGAGGATGAATCCATAGACCCATGTGTAACCATCTCTAAGGGGCATGAGGTTATGTTGACATGGAGGTAACTTGTATTGGGACAGACCAAGTTAGGTAGGTCACATGATCCCTATGAAAGGATGTAAGGTTGACCATGAGTTCCTAGAGAAATGATGGAGTTTTGGGTAATGATTTAAGAATGAGATGTGCTATCAAGGAATCCTATGTCAATACTAAGGTCATGAAGGGATAAGACTGATGGAAGAAGACATGAGGAGCTCGTGATGTTAAGCACACCCTGCATCATGGTACTACTAAGATGGTTAAAGTTTGTAGTAGTGCTTTGAATAACTGAGATAAAGAAGTAGATAGCATTGCATGTGGCTTGTCTCCATGCGTGCCAGTGGGTGAAGTTCGAACACCATTAACCTAGTAAGTTTCTACAGACAATGAAGAGTCCTCAAGAGGGAATGGGAGAAGATTATCGTAGATGTTGTGGATGGTCTCCTATGGACCAAGAGAGGTCATGATGCAATATGGGTTATGGTAGATCGCCTTACCAAGTTGGCCTAATCCTTTGCCTAGGAGAGAGTGCTGTCAATGTGACAGATCTAGTTGAACTATTTGCATGAGAGAGAGATAGTTCAATTACACCATGATCTGAGGTCAATATCTGGAGCATGACCTCAAATTCACTTTGATACAGTGGAAGTAGGAACATGAAGAACTCGATACCAGTTTGAAGTTAGCACAACTTATCATCCCTAACCGATAGTTAGTATGAACCAAACTAGAGGGTCTGATGAGAGTGTGTGCTCGTTCAGGGTGATACATGGGGATAGTTCTTGTCCTATGAGAGTTTGTGATGTTAGCCACCATAGACACTAACAGGATGTAAGAAGATCTATAAGGGAGGTTGTATTGATTACCGCTTCATTAGGATGATGTTGGTGAAAGGACCTTGTGAAGGTCAGAGAGACCACAATATGTGCAGATGAAGTCGCTTTGATCGTGTGATGGCTAAGAAAGCCCATGGGTGACATGAGTCATGGGATGATGCGAAGCAGACTGACATGCATCATTGTGGTTGAATGTGTTATGAAAACCCGACCCCTCTGAGATATAGATAAAGCTGACTCCCCGATACAAGGGTCCATTTGAGATGGATTGGTGGAGATGTTTATGTTTAGCCTTACCCCTCAGGATAACATGATGTATGGTGTGTTCCATGACTCCGATCTAGGGCACTATGTGATGTATCCTAACCATGTGTTGAGCCATGAACCTATTGAGCTTCTAGGGAGGCTAAAATATCCTGAGTCACCTATGAGGGTATGAGATACCAAGGTGAGAGAAAACTGATATGTAAGAATATAAGATGATAAAGGTTCCTTGGAAGCATCATGAAGAGGATGAAGCCACATGGGAGCTAATGATGGACATAAGGAAGTCTTATTCTATTTGTTTGTATGATTGGTGGAATTTTGAGGGAAAAATTCCTATAAGAGGGGAAGGATGTTACAACACCAATTTTTGGGTTCTTTTTGGTGGAAATGAAATTTCCCCAAATAAAGGTTTGGTTATGTAAATCGAATGTTTGAATAGATTCGTTTGATAAATAGCCTTGTGTTTGATTTCGTGGGCCTTGTTGGCTATTGGACCCAATAATAAGAAATAGGAAAAGAAATCTATTAATAAAGGAATAACTAAGATAATGAGAATAGAAAGATATGGAAGCATCTAGAGGGCTAAGAATTATCCTTCAAGGAGGGATTTTGTATCTTTAGGATTTCTTGGGTTCTAAGGAGTCCAAGTTGCAAAGATAATAGGAGAAGAAAAAGAAGAAATCAAATAATGCATTATTAAAAAAGGAATTTGAGATAATGATGAAAATATGAGAAATATGTGGAAATGTGGATAATGGAATCATCATGGATAAGATTTCGACTCCAAATGGTGTCTAATGGTTAAAGGAATCAAAATAAAGAAAATAAAAGATTAAGAGAGAGAAAATATGCTAAAAATATGCCTTATTGAAAGATAACTTGCACATGAAGATTATTCCATTTTCCTTTAGAATTTTGGACTCAAATTTGGTGTACGAGTAGATAAAGTCAAGATAAATTTTTACTAAAATTTTGGTTGAAAAAGGATGTACAGATTGAGAGTTATGGATTTTGCAAAAATCCATAAAGTGAGGGTACTAGAGTTGGAAAATATTAAATGTCATAGGTTATTGTTCTAATATGGGACCTGCTACCCATTGGATGATGATCCAATGGTAGCTGCTTTCCGAGTTCAATCGGGAAATCTGGCTACAGTAGAAGAAGTTTCCCTCGATCTCTCTTTCTATATTTGGACTCTGAAAATTTCTAGAATGTTTCCTTTGGAATCATGAGAAGGAAACGAACGAAACGATCCGTTATTCTCTCTGTGATTGTGAGAATCAGGGCTTTCCCCAAACTGAAAAGGACTAGGACTCCATTAATACTCTACGATGCCTCCCTTAATGCCTATATAAGGGGTTCCATCTATACCCTGAAACAAGTGCAACGGAGAGGAAGACCACCCCGAATCCTTCTGTCAGTTCGTCTACTCAAGACCGGTCCATCTACTTCTGATCCACCTTCTGGACACAATGCCAAGTGGCTCACGTTCAGAGAAGGATGAAGGGGTCCCGTGGACTATCCTTGCCCTGAAGCCAACCGGCCTGAAGATCCTTGGGTTTGGACCACCGGAACGAGGCTGGTTGTCAAGTGTCGTCGTGAAAGATGGTTGCTGAGAACGGTCAGAGTTGGGTCACGCCGGTGCTCTGTTTATTCTGTTGAATAGAGTATCTGTGTGGGCTCTACACAGAGAGGGATAGAAGACGAAGCGGGTCACCAGGTTAAGGGGAAGCCGTATCCAGTGCCCAGATCCACAAGCCAAGGGTAGAAATAGCCAAAAAAGAAAAATAAAAAGGATGACGTAGCACACTACCATTGTCCAAAGTAATCTCTTTTATGAAAATCCTAGAAATAATTTGGTAGTCATATATGGACAAATTATATATGAATCTTGCTAAAAAAATACAAGGAATTCAATAAAAATACTAACAAATCCTAGTTTTGATTCTAGTTCAAAAAGTATCTAACGTTGGTATCTTTAAATGATCTAACTAGATCAAAACCCTAGCTTTTGAATATTAATGTTTTTGATAGAGTTAGTTGATACTAGTAATCAAAGTCTGACTTAATTGCATAAATATGATGAAAGAGATCTAATTAGAGATATGTGTTCATAACTTATGTGTAACGCCTGGGCCCACTGCCCAATGCTCTAGTAGAGTTTCAGGAATGACGACTGGCCCCACAGACCACCACTAGCCTTAACTGCGCACTTTGTCCACACTGACGCGCAAGCCAGGATCAACTTCCTGACTGGTCACCCATCCTAGTACTACTCCAAGCCAAGAACGCTTAACTATGGAGTTCTTTAGAGATGGGCTCCCTGAAAAGGAGGTGCACCTTGGTGATATGGGTAGTCCAATCAATCCTTTTAAGATCAACTTATCCAAGGCCTCAAATCCTGGGATGTTACAATCTCCTCCACTTAGACTCTTGACGTCCTCGTCAAGGCTCAACTATATGGCCTCATAATCTAACCCCATTTCAGTGTAGACCAACAATGGCCCATGGACACCCAGCTCCCATCCACGGCTACCAGCACAAGGGCGGCTCCATCTCGTCTCTACGGATAGCCCTTTCCAACTTGTCTGGACCGCACGACTCAAGACTGGCATGCCACTTGCCCAAGTGGGCCCCACCTATTGGAGGGGTTATGGCTCTGATACCATTTGTAACGCCTGGGCCCACTGCCCAATGCTCTAGTAGAGTTTCAGGAATGACGACTGGCCCCACAGACCACCACTAGCCTTAACTGCGCACTTTGTCCACACTGACGCGCAAGCCAGGATCAACTTCCCGACTGGTCACCCATCCTAGTACTACTCCAAGCCATACACACTTAACTATGGAGTTCTTTAGAGATGGGATCCCTGAAAAGGAGGTGCACCTTGGTGATATGGGTAGTCCAATCAATCGTTTTAGGATCAACTTATCCAAGGCCTCAAATCCTGGGATGTTACATTGTGTATTTAGGGTTTCATGATTTTAGTAGTCCATTAAAAGAGTTAAAAACCCTAATTCAGGTAGTTATGAGATTTAATGAATCTAAATATGAGAATCAATCTAGAAGGCATGAAAATGGTGTTATTGGACTAATTGTGGATAAATACTCTTAATTTGGTAATTAGGGTTTCCTAGTGTATAAAAGTGGAATTAATGATAAATTACGGTTTGCTAACCTAGAAGATGTGAATTATAGTAATTAGGGTTCCTTTAAGAATCAAACTATAATTCTTTGTTGAATTCAAAGGAACTTGAACATGATAATTGGCCTTAATGATCTTGACATGACCTAAAAGGATAAACATGGAGGTTTTCATGAAAAAAAAAATACATGTGACCTAATTGGAATTCATTCATGCCTATGATGTTGAAATTAGGGTTTGCGGATCAAAAGAGCATTAATAGTGATAAATGCATTATGGAGGCTAAAACCCTAATAAAATCCTAAAGTTGGCCTAGAAATCCTAAGGTGGAATCCAAGTCAATCTTGAAAATGTTTTGGATAAAATAATGACACATGGGTGTTATGCATTAGTTTCAGGATATTGTTGATTGCTTGATTGATTATTCTTGATTATTCTTGTTTAGACCTCATGTTACTCTGGATCAGGTATGTGGTTAATTATGAGTAATATCCTTTAGTTTCACGGTGCTTCTCAGATGTTTTCATCGATTGGAGGCAACCTAAACTATTGGATGTTAAATTCTGCAATTCAATAAAGTCCCTATGATTATTAAAATTAAATATATATGTGTTATTGAACCTACATGCCACCCTGATGTACGTTAAATGACCAAGCCTTAGAGGGAAGGTCTATTTGGTCAAGCCCTGGAGGGAAGACCATTGGGCACCTTGAGAGGTGACCCCATGCACTAAGCTCAGGATGGAGAAGGTGGTCTTATGTCCCTTAAAAGAACAAAACCCTAAGAGAGGGTAATCGAAGGTTTAGGGAAAAAGCGGTTGAGATTGTCACATTGAAAATGTAATTAGGTTTGTTAATAACTTATTTTTGATCATTAGGTTGTTAGAATCTATTTGTGAAAACTTTGTTTGTCCCCACATACGGGCATATTCATTTATACTGACAGACGTTTTGTTTGTCGGCATTTCAGGAATTATCTGAAATTGGACAAACAGTAAAACAAAATCTATGAAGAAAAAGTTAATTATTCAAAGGAGGATTAGATAGCTTGATTTATTCTATGGATAGAAGTCTTAATAACTATTTTATCAAGGTATGTAAAAGTTAATTTTATTCCAGCTTTCAAGTTTAGTTTTCATAAAAATTGATAATTATTTCTAATTTTAATTATTAAACCATTGATCTTGTATTTGGGATAATGCCTCCGACCACTTGGTCTCCCTTGATTGGGGGTTACCGGGAAGTGGGGTCATTACGGTGTCACTCTCTTGTCAGTTGGAGTCCAAGATGGAGTGATGGTCGTCGAAGGTTACATCTTATCTTTAGTGCATCTGCTGACCTTCCATAGGAATTAGTGGGTGTAGGAATTCCTTCCCTTAGTCCAAGAAAGAAGATAGTCTGTGCACTATGACAACTTCTCGAAGGAAATAACCAAGTTGGTAAATGGACTAAGGCTACTCTCAATGAAGTTAATACGAAAAATGTCAGGGTCCAACCTAGAAATAAGTTGATCATAGAATTCTTTTAGAACCCTTCAACGGGCGGGCAAAATGTTAACTTTTTGGCAAAGCCCCTTCTACGGTAGAAAGAGAAAGGATTAACGGGTCAGTCAGTAATAAGAAAGCTATCAAAAAGAGAATCCAAACTTCAGGGTTAAGAGACATCCCTGCATGGTGCTGCTTACCTAGAACACAGTTTTGTGTGGTATGTTTCTAGTGTGATGATTCCATTTAATTTCTAAGAACCATCAGTATGATTCAGACTAGCCATCCTCTTATAGAGCCCATATACCTATCATCTTTGTCCCCCTCCCTGTTTGAGTAGAGATTGCTCGCAATATTTCAAAACCATCAAACTGAAATAGAGCCCTAGTTTCAACAAGTGGCATAAATTTCCCATAGAATTCCAAAGTCTAGACCCTTTCTAGGGTCCTTCAACCCATGACATATTCTTACTAAATACTTACTTTTTGTAACAATCATCCATATAACACTTTCATCAGTCAAACCTTCAATTTGTTTCAGAATGAAAGCCATGTTCATTAGTATGGCTTTTCTTAAATGCAACCCTCCTTTATCTCTAGGAGGGAAGATCATGTCCCAACGTAGAAGGCATATACCTCCTCACTGAGTTTGCTTCCCCCAAATGAACTTCCTCACTAATTGGACAATCTTGTCACAAATATCTTCTGGTAACTTGGATGATTGCATGTCATAGTAAAGTATACAAATAAGGACACTTTTATCAATGGTAAAATGACATGCAAAATAAATATGCTTAGCTTAGCACATGCTTAACTTCCTCTATATATTACACGCCATTTTACCTCTCAGTTATTATAGGATCACCTGCTTGGATTTGTTATCTTATTTGTATGTATGTGATTGCTTACTAGACATTGCTCACAATGGCCATCTTAATTGTTGGAAGGAAGACCATCTTATTTGTTTCCTTTTGACTCATTCACCTATAGTGTATTTGGTTCTATGCATAAGAAGAACATACTAGAATAGCACCAAGAAAGACATATCCAGTAGAAATACATATAACACATATCATAAACATCAGTAGAGAAATAAAACATAGAATATTTCTCATTCCCACTCTATGAAAATGATAGATTCTATAAATGGCTATAAAATTAGAAAAGATGCAAAGAGAACTAAGTGTTTTAAGGTGAAAATTGTAAATTGCTATAAATTACAAATTGCACAGATATTAGAAGTTTTGCATTAGATTGAGAATCCAAATTGACCTATCTCGCTCTCTTGGCTATCAGAGTTCAAGATGGAGTCATGGTTATTGAAGGTTGCATCTTATGTTTTAGTGTATCTGTTGACCTTCCATCATGCTTTTTCCAAGATCTCTTTAAAGGTGTCACAGACAACGTACCTTCTTGATACTTGAAATTGTCTATAATCATTATGTTGGACAATTTCTAAAACAGATAAGTAAATTAATATGTTTGTCTTGGACCAAGTCTACGTAGTTTAGGAATACATCATTATCACATTTTTCTAGTTCATCTATCACTACCATAGAATAAGTTAGTGAAAAATTGATGTCCAAAACATGAGGCATGTCAATTGAGAATCCTTCCACAAGTTACTAGCCACAGGAAGGCCTTAACCCTCTCAAGACCCAACCACTGCCATACCAACTACTATTTACTACAAGCTGTTACATGTTAATCCTTGTTATTAATCTTGGAGGAGGAAGATTTCTTGAGGGTTCACCATCCTCAAAGACAAGTCGTTCCATTAATAGCTTTTGACTCATTGACCTACAAGGTTTTTAATTCTATGAACAAGCACAACCGACTAGAATAGAACCAAGAAATACATATTCAGTAGCAAGGTATGCATAATGAAAATGTTACCAACCAAAATTGAGATTACATGACAAAATAACAACCTATTAGTTTGACTATCTCAGAGGATTTTTGCTTTGACTACTCAAAGGTATATATATTGTTTTTTACCCTTATAGCTTCTATTTAATATGTTTCTGTGTCAATGAAGTGCAAGTCAACAATGATTAAAATACTTTATAAACAAATAAAGAGTGTTAAAGAATAAAATTTCTTATGAAAATTGACCAAAAACAAAAGAAAGCCATAAGACATCATACTACAACTCAGCAAGCATAAAAACACTGTATAGCAAGTGGGTGTTGCAACTCAATCGGACAACACCCCTGCCACACCGAAACCAATCGCATTGTTTCTGTATGGTACCCATACAAACTCATCAGAGAGATGTTCAGATTAGATCTTTAGAAGAGATCAAGCATCGTGACTAAAGTGAGAAATCTACTAAATCTAAAACCTAACAAGTCTTAGGCCAGGCTTAAGAGTTAGTTAATCACAAATCTGTAAACTCTATTTGCTAGAATCAACTTACCTTAGTAAGTTCATCACATGAGTGTAGTCACACCAATAGATACCAATTTATTTGCAATTATATAGCCATAATCAGTCATTTCTATCATTTCTATGAAGGTAATGCAGTGAAACTTAGTAGCAAGGTTACTAGTAGAGGTAGCTTTTAAACCCTTTAATCCGATTAGTGAGTCAGTGAAGTTGTACAATTGTCCATAGCTACAAAACATATGGAACAGAGGTGCAACTTCATCGGTTAAATATCCTAACATAACCATGAAAATGTGATTGAATAAAATAAAAGGAAAACCCAACAACTTGTGACTTGAACTAGAACACCAATGCAAATGAAAAGAAGAAAAGAACACAAAGCAACACATCATCTTCAGACATCTCTTAGAAAAGAAGATAACAAGGCTAGGGTATCCAACTCTTCAACTAACCAACGATAACAAAAAGAAGGAAAAGTACAGATTTTTGCAAGAACTTCAGCATAAGAACTTCAAGGGCTTCATAAAAGCAACACCAGAAAAGCCATGACAACTAACATCTTCAGACATGAAACCCATATCATAAACAACATCTTAGAAGCTTGTTCTTCATGATATATAGGGGAGACAATTATCAACCTCAGAAGCATCACAACAAAAGAACTTAACCACATAAATAGAAGGACTCAACCTCCAAATCCCACAACATATGTTATCAAAAGAAACATCAAAGAGACTCATCAAAAACCTAGATTTAAATTGAATCCATTTCAGGAAAATAGCTTAAATTTAATCTTCAAACATAAAGCACAGACATAAACATGATACTGGAATTCTTTTCCATTATCATAAGAGTCCTCACAGTAAAGAGGAAAAGACTCCATCATATCACAATATTTAGCGCGACTCATCCTTCAGGACCAAAGAAGCCAAAGCTGGCCATATAGAAAACCCAAAAAATTACAAAAAGCAAGGCCAAAGGTCAAGATTCAGAGTAGAAACCCATCAACAATCTAACTCATAAAACTTCAAAACCAAAGCATGTCCAAATCCTGAACCAGGCAACAACATAACTAGACAGACATCAGAATCTGAACAGAAATAGCCTATCTCATCTGCTAACAAACCAAAACCCAAGATAGAACCAAAATCATCACCATAATATTTCATTAGTTGAATCATTATTTCAGACCTAAACAAGTATATCCCAAGAAAATTGAAGATGAAAAACATGGCTAAAACACTATAGTATCTAGATAAGAGCTCTATAAAAGGGTAAACCATGACCGGGTATTTTCTAGTTAGCTATTTTTTCTCTTACTCATTGAGTTTTTTGTCAACTGATTGAATTCCATAACCATCAAGTACATACTGAGTTAATTCATTCACTATAAAGAAATTTATTAGAATTAGACATTACATTAAAGTATGTGGATTAGCCTCCTCCTCAAACCCCACCTTAAAACCCATCCTAGATCACCATACTATAATTTCATCAGGCACATGTACCTATTGCTCTCACACAGAAACATGTCATTATGATGATTGATTTTATTGAAATACACTACTCATGGTATTAACATATTAGAACATCTTATTTTGATGGATGAGCCAAGAGCCATCATCATCCCTTCCATGTTTATTGGTGAAGGAATATTACCAAAAGAAACAAATCCATATTTAAGTCATCAAATTTCAATTTATCAAATAAGAATCTCAAACATTGCTCAAAACTAAAAACCATTCATAGTTCATGTATTATCCATAATACTAGTATTCTCCATAACAAAATTAAACACATGACAAAAAAATAGGATTGTCATTTGTTAACGTAGTCTATGACAATGGACATTAAACAACACTATTTGGATCATCATGTACGAATAAAAAGAAAATCTCAAAATTTGATTCCAAAACATACTTTATTTCAAATATCTGGCTTACAATTTAATTATTATGAATTTGGAAGTATAACTTTAGTAATTGAATTTAATATAGGAAAATTGGTAAAAAAACCACGATGCCCTGCATCAGGTTTATGACCTACGCATGATGTGAGTAATCTAGAAATTTTGTAACTTAAAACATCCATGGTCAGAGAGATGAGTCATAAAAAGACTATATTTCTCATACCACTGTGACAACATCAAAATCAGCTTAGTGTCAAGTCAAGGAAAATGTACATAGGCTTATTCCTCCTCATCTCACAATAGTCAGAAAATCCAAATCTCTAGAACATGGAAATCACAACTCAGGGGTCAAATTACCAACCTCCTTCACCTTAGGGATCCTTGAGGTCCTCCAAACAATGTGATCATGGGTTTGGGTATCTCCACGAATAAGAGTCATAGAAGGCTCCTATGATATTTTTGGTCACTAGAGGTATCACAACAACAAGAAGGGGGAAGCCCAATGAAAAAAAAACTCCATAAATGAGTTCACATTGATATCCATAAGAAAAATTTGAAATAAAATGAGGTGAGACTGACCCAAATGTGTGTAATGCAAGTCAATTGCGGGATTTTGGGCTACAAAACGTGTGTGATGAAGGTCGAACAACCCATCTTATGCTTATCATGAAGACAGAAAAACCACAGGATGATTTGGTACCTCAACAGTGGTAGTTCCATATCACTCCATTCCACATGTCAGATTCCTATGGACAATCAGTGTCAACAGACTTCACAGCCGTGGGGCTCCCTCCAAGGCCTCTACAAAATCACTGCCAGCAATCTTCCCAGCCAAAAACCCTCCACGCGATCCTCCACGACAGTAGTATAGGGCGATGATCTAATCGGGCTTCCCACTACGCGCTCATCTCATTTGAGTGAGGAATTAGGGAGGATGATATTATAGACAAACATGATTAGTGTGGGAGCACAAACGGAAAGCGGGAACAAAAATTGCAAATTATTTGGAATTAGCTAGTTCCACTTTTAATTTGGCAATTTTAGATTGCCACTAATTAGAGAATAAATGCCTTTAATATTTAGTCCTTTTTAGAAACTCTATAATAGGTTGTTTAGAGGTATTTTAATTTAAAATTCCTATAAATTGGATAGATAGTGACCTTTTTTATAAAAGCCACAAGAATAAACACCACTAATCGGCATTTTTGCTGTAATGGTACCTAAGAACTCTGACCAAAGCCTTTGAATGGTCAACATGAGGACAAATAGTGTATCTACTTAGCTTACATCATAATAAATATCTAGTACAAAATAGGTGGTTAATTACATCAAGATTCCTATAACTTGGGCATACCTACTTTGATCCATACAATTACCTTTATGTACCTTAATATGTAAAGATGGATTATAATAAGAACTGAAACACACATAAGAGTACATATCAAATATATGTAAAAAAATTCTACGTATTAAGATTGATTTAAGGAATACTGAGAAGTAGTTGTACTCAAATTAATACCAATAATCACATCATGAATTCCTATGTCATTCACATCAAATTTCTTGGAAAGAAAAGATTTAGTACCAATAATAATAATAAAACTAGATCCAAACATTTATAAATCGTCAACATACAGGCACAGTGCTATAGATGCATTCTTAAAATTTTTAGAATAAATGAATCTATTAGATTCATTTTCCATAAACCCATAAGATAAAATAGTTTTGTTAAACTTTTCATTCCACTTACAAGTCTAGATACTCTATGTTCTATCCTTGGACCCAAAATCCCTCAGGTTGATCCATATATATCTCTTCTTAAAGATCACCATTGAGGAAGGTTGTTTTTGCATCCATTTGATGGATTTCAAGATTATGGATCACGACGAAGGCAACAAGGAAATGGATAGAGGTGATTTTTGTTATAAGAACATATGTACAGTCTCATTCTTTTTATTTATTACCTTTGGCTTCCAACCTGGTCTTAAACTTATCTGTGCTACCATCTTCCCTTATTTCTTTTTGAAGACCCTTTTGGATCCAATGGTTTTGCAAACTAAAGCAAGGCTAGTTAAAATCCAAGTATGATTATTCATAATGGATTCTATTTCACTATCCACAACTTCCTTCCAAAAACCAATACCAAGGGATTTCATGGGTCTTCAAAGGTCTTAGGTTCTTCTTCTACTATGGATGTGTAGAATTCAGAACCAAAGTTCTTTAAAAATTTAGCCATTCTACCCCGACAAAGTCAATTGGAGCCTCAACCACTTCAATATTCAAAGTTCATGTATGGTTATGTCGATAATTAGTTTTGAATCTTGGTTGGTTCCTCAAGATTCTACGGTTTCATTATTTGAAGAACCTTCACCAACTTGTTTGGCAACACTAGACTTGAAGGGAAATATGTTTCCAATAGTAAACAACATCCACATGTGTCATTTCTAGTATAGAGTTAGTTTTAATGTTAGGACTATCTGAACTTGTCACTAGAAATGTACTTGCATTGGTAGTTTCAACATAGCCCGTGAAAAGTATATCATCAATTTTGGGACAAAGCTTTCATTTCTTGTTTTAGGGATTTTAACTTTGGCCAAACACCCCAACACTTTAAGGTACTTTAGAATAGGTTTCCTATTAATTGAAGCTTATAAGGTGCCTTTCCTATTTTCTTGAAGGGGAGACACTACAACACATAGTTAGCAATTAAAAGATCCTCCCCCACATTCCTAGATTCATAATAGTTCTGGAAACATGGCATTAACATATCAATCAATGTTATCTTCTTTCGTTAATATACACCAATAGATTGTAGATTGTACGAGGCAATAGTTTCATGAATAAGTACATTTTGTTCAAAGGAATTTTTTTAGATCATTTGAAGTATAAACACCTCTTCTATCAGATCTAGTCCTCTTCTTCCTGATTTGGTTTTCTACTTGTAACTTATAGATTCCAAGTTTTTCCAAATTTAATCTTCAGATTTTAGCAAGTAAATGTGACTATATTCATACGATCGTCAACAAATGTCAAAAAATGAGCACATGCAAATCATGAGTAAGAATACAATTTAGATCACATATATCAGTGCAAAGAAGCTCAAACAAAGATGTGTTCATTTCTAGTGATATAGAGGGTTTCTTAGATAATTTATCTTGAACACATATTTGGTGTCAAATGTCATTTGAGATAAGAGTCTTGGGAATCAAGTCCATGAGAACCATACGGTTCATAGTGTCCCCGTTCACATGTCCTAAATGAGCATGCAAAATATCACAAGAAATGGAAATAGAATGGGTATTAAAGATATTCTCATTAATATGAGAAGTACTACTAGAAGAAGAGACACTCAACTTAAGTAAACCCCAATAGGTGTACCCAACACCTATGTAAGAACACAATCAAGAAATTACAACTTTGATCCCTTGACAAAAAAGAGTATAACCAGACAACATAATTAAGACATCACTAACTAGAATTTTCTTAAAACTAGGAACATGTTAAACCATATGCAGTAAGGGCTTTGTCAAATGTGAGCTTCAAATCCACAGTTCCATAGACTATAAACTATTTCATAGACACGTCATCACTCTAAGTGATCACACAACTATTGTCTACCTGATAGGTAGAAAAGTAGAACAATCATAATAGATATGAGAAATCACTCCAAATTTCATCCACCAATTATTACTAGAAGAAAGGTTAACACTAAGAACAAAAGAATTGGTGGTATCTCACATGTCATAAGAGGATGTATCACCCCCACATTAATCATGTTCACTTCCGCATTCTTAGAGGCCTAATTAGTTTGCTTCTTTGACAGTTGTGATCCATGCAAATATTGGCAAGATGACCAGGCCTACCACACGCATAAAAATGTGCTGCCCCCCAAAATCAATATTCTTATATTGCTCGGGCTGCTTGTCTTATTTGAAACATTGCTTCAACTTAGGATTGAACTTCTTTTGTTTCTTCTTGGGTTTGACATCATCTACTAGGTTGACATGGGTATTCACCTAAACATCCTTTTTTTATGATGAAATTTAGTTTGAATGAATTTCAATAAGGAGGACATGGTTAAACTGTCATGCATAGAGAGACTTGGCAAAGTCCTTTCAAGAAGGAGGGAGCATCTTAATCAAGGTTATTACTTTCAAATTCTTCTCAAGCTTATAACCACTAGAAAATAGATTTTAAGATGAGGTTTTGGTACTCATGTACTTGGAATGGAACATGCTTATTATCCACCATATTGTATTCATAAAATTTAATGAAAGCATATTGTTCTAGCCCAATATCTTGCATTCGAACTTGTCATTCAAAGCTTGACAAAGCTCAAATGCAAAATGTTGATTGTTGTATATTTCATAAAGGTCATAAAAAAGAATCTACAAGATCCTATGATGTCAATGATAGTACATTTTTGGGTATCATGGTAGGAGAAGATGGATCAGTATAGGTTTTGATAAGGGTATCAAAAAAAATATAAACATAATTAGTAGATGCTTTACATTCCTCAAGTGGTGTGATAGTAATAACTAAACCCAAGGAAGTGAGCTAAAATTTATCTTTTTTTCACAACGACAAAAATATAACCCCATAAAATATCAAGCTTAGTATTAGCTATGTCTTCTATGGTCATCATGGTTGTAGGGTCCATATTATGTAAATCATATAGAATTAGATTAATAAATAGAAGATGTAACTTGAAATGTGATTTTGCCTTCACTAATGTTGGATATGTTTCTATTTTAGGTTACTTTTATAACAATTCTTTAACAAGAATATACACTAGATTCATGATAAAAAATTAAGAGCAAATATAATGAGTTTATTAGAGCCTCCAGGTGAAGGTGGGTCATAGAGATCACTATCGTAATGACAAAATCCACCGCTCCTATCACAAGTTTGTCAAATGACATGATGGGAAATATTGAGCTAGAGTAGGCACCATAATTTTTTTTGTATTCATATTCCCTAATTAGTAGATTGCGTCAACAATGATGTATCTAGGAAGGATGGTGCAATATATACCTTGTCCTTGAGGAAGTCCAATGACAATCCTTACCCGGTGATGTTCTCCCTTCACAAATAGGACATGGATAGTAGTCGACAATATCCTTCTAGTGTAACAACCACAGATGAGGGTTGACGAGATATCCTCCTTGCATGCCAGTGATGGATAAAATGACTCCACATAATTCACGTGGACCAGCAGGAACTCCACTTCGCACTTCCAGAGCTAACGAGAAGGAGTTATCCTTTCATTTATCAACATGCTAGCAATAAATTCCTTTCCCCTTGTTTCCTCTCCCTTTCTTGGGTAAGACTACTCATTTTCTCTCACACATTATCACAACTGTGAGAAAAGAAGTCCTGTCTAGAGAGCCTTGGCCACTCCCTCCTTATATGGGAGTATATGGGATAGGATTTCCAAAACTCGGGGGTTACAAAAGGTCACTTTTCTTGACTGGACAATGGATGCACATAGCCAAAACCCAGGGGTTAGAAAAGGCTTTTCAAGATTTAATTGTAGTTGGTGCACATTTTGGTTATGATGTTGATATTAGATGTAGATAATTGACCAAGTCAAGGACATATCTTAAAAAGAACTATTATGGAAAATGTTGGGAATTAGTGTAAATAAAATATGTGAAACTCTATGTTTGGTAAACTAGTGTAATTTTGAGGGAAAAATTCCAATACGTTGGGTAGTATTGTCATATCCTGCATTTTAGTAACTTCCTTTGACTAAATATCCATCTTAATGAAGAATTTAGAATCTAAGGGTTTTTTATGGAAGATTCACATAAAATAGCACTCACCTTGTTAAATAATGAATAGAGAGGAGTTTTAGGCTTATTAAGATATGTTAGGTTTTGCTTCAATTTTTAAGGGTGCTTAAATCTATTTAGCTATTAAATATAATACAAGATAATTTGGAAAGTCAAGGATAATTATTTAAAGATGGTTTTGATATTACATTAAAATATATTGGATTGATCTCAAACTTGTAATAGTTAGTATAATGACAACTTATGCCTAATTACTAAAATTTTGCACATAAGTGATCATCCTATAATTTCGTATGGATTAGTGAAGTTTAAACAACACTAATTAGTTTAAAGGTTTCAAATCCTAAAATAGAGAATATAAAGTAATGAAAATTATCTAGGAACAATAATAGGAATATGGTTAAATGTTGGTCAGGTTTGAATAATCATAACTATTCTAATAAATTTTAGAGATAAAAGGGCAAAGTTTAATCTTTGATTGACTTAGATATGTAATTAATACAATTGATTTATGTAAATTCAACTAATATGGGCCTAAGTCTGGCTTTCACACATTCGCTCATGGGATTCACTATATATAGATCTATTCCCAACCTCTAGATGAAGATATGAGGGAACAACCTTCATCTCCTTCATTGAGAAGGACAAAGTCCACACGGGAGATGAATATCAGTAGCATGGACTCCATTATCCTTTGATTTTCTCACACATGAGCTAACCTCTGTGGAAATTAAGATTTCTAATGGAATCAGGAGATAATTCTATGCTATATAATCCCAAGTTTGAACCCTATCTTGCCCCCTATGGAAAACACCCAACTTAACATCTTTCTCTTCCTCTATTACAGACAAGGATTCTAGCCATCAAAGGAACTTGGGTTGGTGATCAAAGCTATATTTGGCTCTATGATTTCAATTTATGCCCCCAATTTGGATCGGGACCCCCTAATCCATTTTCCTAAAATCTACCTTCACTCTTGGTAATGAAAATCTTCAACAAGGACAACCCGTCACCATTGTCAAATTGTTTTGCCAATTAACTAAAGTTACATAATCAGTAGATCTCCTTGAGGAGAATTATGCACTTTTATTGTAAGACCCCTGACCTTGCTTTATGGATGAACATGTTTTCTCAGCATAATTACATGCCTAAAACCTTAATAAAACCTTGTTATGTGATTTGATATCATGTGACAAGCTTATGTTTCAATTTTGATACTATTTGAGCTAGTTATGCATATATGCGCATGTTGTGGACCTAATTGCAATTAACCCACATCTAGGTTTTATCTTGCAATTATTCACATGCTTGTTGTGCCTCACATGTTTTTACACAATGTTTCATATGGTGATGCTTTTGGGCACCTTGTCACACCTTGATTGAGTGGCGACATTTCATTTGTGAGATTAGGGTTTGCAGGGATGCCCTAAGTTGATGTTTGACCATGGGTGTTGAGCCCCTACTTTTGGTGATCGCCAAGTTTTTATGTGCCCTCTAGTTGTTTCGGTCGATGATGTTCTCTTGGACCACCTAGGTTTGGAGTTTGATGGGGTTCATGGTCCATGTTGGTTTCAAAGAATCCCTAGAGTTGACTTTGGTGATCGTTTGGTTTTCTGTGTTGTTGGTCGCCAATGATTCTCAACATTTGTGTGCTTTTTATGGACAAGTTTGGCCTATGAATTTTCTTGTTTTGGTATCCCTAGTTGCATTCATGTATGGTGCTTGCATGAATGATATCTCTTGAATACATGGCATGTTTAGCTTGACACCTATGTTGACCTGAGTGATATACATTGTCCATATTTTGATAATGACTAAACTATTCCATTCATATGTACCTTAAATATCTATTTGATATTTATTTCAGGCATTAGGCACATGAAAAGGATCATTTCTATCAATCCCTACCTTGATCTAGTTCAAGTCAAAAGCAATGCAAATGCACTTTTTTTGAAAACACCCTAAAACTCTTAGTATGATTTTTGTAATCATTTCTATTGATGTAATGACTTGCAACTAAGATGAGAAAAAATATGAAGCCCTAAATTCGAGTGTTTAATCACTCTAGTGACATTTTCAAAAATTCATTATAGGGTGCTTTTAGTTGAATTTTATCCGGGACAAACTCGATTGATCCCCTTGATCCATTTTGAGAAAATTCAAGTTTGTTTGAGTTTACGATACACAAAACTCGACAAATCCATGCACTGACCAAACCGATTTAAGCAATTTGGTAGAGTTTCATCCAGGATAAACTTGATCGATGCTTCAAATTAGCTTTGTTGGATAGTGCAATCGGTTGTGTTACCTTTATTGAAACTCGACCAAATGTAGTGTACAGAGAATGAAGAGAAAATGATTCTAACCATTGGATTGTTGCAAAACTAAAAATTATATCTGTTGCAACACCCCAAATGGCCAGAAAATATTCCTTAGTGCTGCTATCCTCTAGTGGACATCCCCAAATATAAATATAACCTCTTAGAGTTCATTCCAAGGTTTCTCTTTTATGCTATTCAATCTCCTAACTGTAGTTGAGTATATCCAGTCTAGTTGAGCCCCTTTCTCTCTCTTATTTGCAAATCAAAATATCCATATGATTGAGATAGGATATGTGTGAGACAGGTACTTCATTGTATGCTTATAAAGCTTTTAAAGCTTCCCTTTCCCTAAATGTTTCTTCAAGATCAAGTTGGCCAAAGCTTATCCCAGTGAATGAGAAGGTGCAAAGCTTCTTCAAGGTTGAAGAATAAGGTGCTGAAGCTTCTCCGAGTGGAAGGAGAAGACAAAGGCAAAAGGTCCATGAGGAGAGTGGGTAAATCCTCCAGGACAAAGACTTGTTGCAACAAAAGATCACCTTGGAAAAGGTCTCTAGCTAGCTACACAAGTGGGTAAGTCCTTGGTGGTATAAGACACTTTGTCAAGAATAGGTAATTTCTTTGTGTAAGGTATATTATTTCCTTTTGGTCCTTGAAAAGGAGGTTGGGTATCCTTGTCCCAGGAAAATGAAGGTCATCTTGTATGTCTTATACTGGAATATAAGTATACATGGTTTGCAAAATCCTAGAGTTTGACCTGTCTAGGTAGTGCACTGACTATCTTCTAGTTTGGAATTGGATCCACTCTACATAGATTGTTCCTTGTGATTATTCGATCTCTTTCACCATTGCTATGTATGCTTGGTTGCACTACAAACTCAATATTTGCAAATTCCATATATTTTATTAACTTGAATGTCTAACAAATTTTATGCATGTGTTTTTGGCTCTATTCACCCCTCCAGATCCTATTGATCCAACAGTGGTATTAGAACTACAATCTTCTCTAACACATCTCCTACGATACGAGAATATGGGATACAACCTACTTGGGTCTATCAACTTGGAAGATGATTTTTCCATGAGGCCTCCAATCTTCAATGATACAAACTTCCTTGATTGGAAGTGCTGGGTGCAATTTTACCATCAAGGGATGATCTACGACATGTGGGAAGTAGTGATCTGTGATTACAAGGAGCCAGAGGGTGATGTAGCCACTTGGGATGAAGCCAATCTCAAGATGGCACAACTAAATGCAAAGGTGATTAGCATAATCTATGTTGCCCTCACCTAGTGTGAGTTCAACCAAATATCATCTTGGGACACAACCCGTGAGATTTGGAACAAGTTGTGCATCAACTATGAAGTCACAAAGCAAGTCAAGGAGTCAAAGATCTACATGCTCAAGGGACTCCCTGAAAACATCAAGATGTGAAAGAAGGAGAGAGTGGCTGAAATGTATACAAGTCTCAACACCATCATCAAAAGACTTGCTTCTATGGTCCACACCATGGTTAGAGGGACCATCAACTTCAAGATTCTAAGGTCCCTCATCAATATATGGGAACCCAATGTGACTTCCATTGAAGAAGTTAGAATACTTGGTGACATAGCCACTGAAGAGCTCATTGGCAACCTTCAAGATCATGATCCAACACTTGTTATATAAGAGGAACATGAGAAGAAAGAAGAGAAGTAATCAAAGAAGATCAAATATAATGCATTCAAAGCTCAAGTGGCAGCAATGATTCTTCAGTAACAATTTCTTTCTGATCCTCTCATCTCTCCTCAAGTGAAGATGAAACCCTTACTGACCATGACCAAAACTGCTGTAATGGTAAGAAATTCAAGAGAAAGTCTTCCTCCTCCTACACTCCAAAGTTCTATGAATGTAAACAAAATGGACACTACAAGAATGGGTGCCCCAAGGCCAATAAGTCTTACCATAAGAGCAACTCTAAGAAAAGGGATGACTACATGTAGGATGGAAAACACATGTGGAAGGGTAAGAAGAGAAAGGATGCAGCCCATGCCACATGGGAAGAGCCTTATTCAAGTGATTCTAGCTCCAATGAGGGAGAATACCATCTTTCTCTCATGGCTTTTACTAGTGAAGACATTGGTGAGGTAAGTGAGGTATGCTTACATGACTTATCTGAGGAAACTCTAATTGATATGCTTAATGCTACCCACTCTTCTTATTCTGAATGTAAATCTATGAAGAAGAGATTAAGGAAGATATTAGATGATTTGTATGCCAAGATTGATATTCTTGATCAAAATGAGAAATTTCATCTTGACAGTATTGATTCTTTGCAAGGGCAATTTCTTGACCTTGAGATCCAATACAATGGATTTGAAGTAGAGAATGGTATCTACCTTACGAGCATCAATAGTCTTAATGATGAAAACCAAGCCCAACTTGATGAGCTTGTTTTACTTAGAACTGAAAAATGATAATCTTAAAAATTCTTGTAATGCTATTAAAGATGAGAATAGGATTTATCTTGATGAGTATATCTTGCTAATGACTAAAAAATCTAGATTCCATGCTCAAATTAATGATATTTCCTCTAGAACTCTAATGCCTAGTAATGAGGTAGCTAGCATTTTTCTTGAGAGAGATTCTATCATACTTAATCCCTCTATTTGGAGGCTGACTTACTTAATGCACAAGATGATCTTTCTAGTTCATCTTCTACTATCATTACTCTTAGTCATGATAATCATAAACTTAGAGCTTCCTTGTAGAAATTCCTTATAGGAAAAAGTACCTCAATGAAGTTCTAGACCACTAAACCAAACAAGTTGGTACTAGTGGTTTGGGATATGTAGGGGGAGCTCCAAAGAGAAAGAGTAAGGGTAGTGATAAGAAAAAGAGCAAGGAACCTCCTATTTTCCATGGAGAGTCATCCAGATCTAAGAACCCTATATGTTTTGTGTGCACTGCAAGAGTAGTGACCATTACTCTAATTATTGTCCCTACAAAGCGAAGGGGACCAACCCAAAGATGGAATCGGTCCCCAAGATAACACCAGATCCCAAGGTTGGAATTGGGCACTTACATCTTCCTTTCCTATAGGTAAAAGGAAAATGGATTGTTGATAGTGGTTTCTCAAATCATACGACAGGTGAAATCAACCACTTCACCAAATTCACAAAGAAGAAAGGAGAATCAGTGAAATTTGGTGACAACAACAAAGGTAAAGTGATAGGTGAGGGTGATGTAGGTGATTCACTATGCATCAATAATGGTCTTCTTGTGGATGTCCTACATCACAATTTAATTAGTGTTAGTCAATTGTGTGATAATGGCTATCTTGTTCATTTTACCTTACATGAATGCTTGCTTCTAGATTCCCTCTCTTATAATGTTATATATAAGGGAACTAGAAATGGTAATCTCTATGTTATTAAGCTTATTATTGGTAGATATCTAGTTGCCAATTCGAATGATATTTCTTTGTGGCATCGTAGGTTGTGATGTAAATATGCATCAATTGAAGAAGTTGAGAAAAAAGAAATTGGTTAAAAGAATTCCTAAATAGGATTTTGAGAAGGATGAAGAATACCTACCTTGTACACTAAGAAAGGAAAATAAATCCTCCTTTAAGTCAAAAGGTGTCCTTATTACAAGATAGCTCTTGAACTTCTTCATATTGATCTTTTTGGACCATTGTGAACTCAATCGCTTTGTGGTAGCAGTGTTGCCTTGTGATTGTCAATGACTTTTCTCGCTATACTTGGACCTGATTTCTTATTTCAAAATGTGATATTGTTAATTTTTTCTTGACCTTTTATAAATGATTTGAAAACAAAGCTCCTTAATAGATAGTATACATCTGTAGTGACCATGGGGGGGATTTGAAAATGACTTGTTTGAACAGTTTTCTGAGGAATCTGGGTATGCACATAACTTTTCTTCACCTCAAGCACCTCAACAAAATGGGGTTGTAGAGAGAAAAAATAGGTCGCTGTAATAATGGCTAGGACCACGCTTCTAGAGTATGACACTTCAAAGAAGTTTTGGGCCTAATCCGTTAGCACTTTGTGTTTTGTGCAAAACCGAGTTTTCACTCTTCCATCTTTAAAGAAAACCCCCTATCAGTTATGGTGTGGTAGAAAGAGATCTATTGATTTCTTTTATGTTTCTAATTGTCCTTGTTTGATTTTGAACTCCAAGGATTCTTTTGATAATTTTGATGCAAAATCGTACAAGGCTTTTTTTCTTGGCTATAACACTACTAGCAAGGCTTATAGAGTATTTAACATTGAATTGTATAGAGTATAAGAATATATCCATGTTGAATTTGATGAGACTAACCCCTCTATTTCCAAGCATATTGTTAATAATGATTTTGTAGATGAGAGGATCCATCACATGAAAGATCTCAAATTGATAAAGGAAAGGAGGTGCTAGTTGATGAAGAAGAGAAAGAGGAAAAGAAGGATCCAACTCCTCACTTCGAAAAGATTATCCCAAAGAGATCATTATAGGTAATCCTTTTTAAAGGGTGAGGATGCATGCTTTATACAACAAGGAACAATCCGATAGTGGCTTCATCTCTCAAGTTGAGCAAAATAATGTCAAAGAAGATCTCAAGGATGATGATTGAATCCATGCCATGCAAGAAGATTTAGAGCAACTTGAAAAGAATAAAGTGTGGACACTAGTGCAAAGTCCAAGTGATAGAAAGACCATTGAAACCAAGTGGGTCTACCATAACAAGCTCGACGAAATCATCAAAGTGGTACGAAACAAAGCAATGATAGTTGCTAAAGGCTACAATCAACATGAAGGTATTGATTTTGATGAAACTTATGCTAACCTTGTTGAACTTGAGTCAATTACAATGCTACTTGCCTTTTCTAGCCATAATTATTTTTTTCTTTATCAAATGGATGTTAGAAGTGTGTTTTTGAATGGTAAAATAGAAGAGGAATTCTTTGTGGCTCAACGTCCAACCATTGAACATGATAAATTGCCAAACCAGCTTTATTTGTTGCAAAAAGCTCTCTATGGACTCAAACAAGCCCCTAGAGCTCGGTATGAGAAATTAAAGAACTTCTTTCTAGGCAACAACTATGTCATGGGTAAAGTTGATTCTAATCTATTTCTAAAACACACTTCTAGCAACCTTTTGATCATTCAAATTATTTTCATGATATTATTTTTGGCTAAATTGGTCTTGCAAGGAGTTTAGTCCTCTTATGTAGAGTGAATTTGAGAAGAGCATGATGGGTGAGCTTACTTTCTTCCTAGGCTTCCAAATAGCCCAAACCAAGGAAGGTAACTTCATAAACAAAGACAAATAAACCAGTGAACTACTTAAACACTTTGAGATGGAGAACATCAAGCCGATGGACACCCCATGTCAAAAACTGCCAAGCTTGATAGCGATGAAGAAGGAGAAAAGGTAGATGAAAATCTCTATAGAGGTATGATTGAAATTTTACTTTATTTAACTACCTTTGGACCTGATAAAATGTTTAGTGTTAGATTGTGTGCTCGCTTTCAATCAAGTCCAAGAAAATCACATATCATAGTAGTTCAGAGGATTTTGAGTTATCTAGCCAAAACTCAAAATATTGAACTATGGTATCCCAAGTCAAGTGACTTTACTCTCACTACCTATAATGATTTTATATATGCATGTTGTTTGATTCGTAAGTGCACAAGTGGCAAGTGGCATTTCCTTCTTCCTAGGACCATGTTTGTTTTCTTCATTCTCTAAGAAACAAAGCACAATTACTCTTTCAACTACCTAGTCTAAATACATTGCAATTGGGAGTTGTTGTGCCCAAGTCCTATGGATGAAACAAATGCTCCAAGACTTTAGTATTCATTTTGATGCTTCTCCTATCTATCGCGACAATACTAGTGCAATTAATATGTCTTATAATCATATATTGCATAGTAGAGATAAACATATAGAGGTATGTTAGCATTTTATTTGTGACCACATTGCCAAGAAGGATATTTATATCACACATGTGGACACAGAGAATTAGCTTGTGAACACTTTTACTAAACCTCTAGCTAGAGAGAAAATTACTTTTATTAGATCCAAACTACTTATAACTTCTCTTTATGATATTGGCATGTGATCTAGATAGATATTATCGTATCTATATGTTTGTTGATAATATTTGATCCTCTCTTAACCAAAAGTGCAATACCTGACATGTTTTCGTTCCTTGTTTCACTTGTTTTTGGCTATTTTTAATGAACATATGCTTTACTGCAAAATAGTAGCCAATGATGATTGAAATGTGCCAATATGTTTAAAATACATAATAGGAAAGAGAAATAAATTTATGCAACACTCTAAAGGCCTAGAATTAAATTTTCTATGCTAGCGACAGACTGCTAATCGGTCAAGTTTGACCTTTCTACAACTCTTTTGATCCTTGAATGAGGACAAAACTGAGATACCCAACCGGTCGAGTTTCCTAAACTCAAAACTTGAATGAAAGTAGAACTAAACCAGATTTATAAAGGGTATCGACCGACTTTTCTCCCTCTCAAATAGAGAGAAGTTGACCAAAATTCGTTCTCTAGTGCTTGTCCTCCAAACCTAGGCTAACCCATCCTCTCATACACCCTTCTTGGACTTTGATCAACTCTTCTTGCCTCTCTAACCCATGACCTAGGTGGTTTGGCGACCTACTTTTTGCGTCTCGTCTCTCATTCGTTGGTTATCTTCTCCAACTGGAGCCACATCCACACCAATTTCTAGAAGGTATATCTCCTTTGATAGAACCTCCTTCATCTCATCTCGAGCTATGAATATGTACAAGGAACTCCTTCCTAGGAACCCCTTTCCTTTTCATACCTTGATTGAACCTCAGTTTGCAATGACTGTAGTGATTAATGGGGGTTGCATGGGTGTTCAAAGCACATCACCTTAGTGTTTTGTGTGTAGAGTGTGCATGCTTTGCAAATTCTATGTCAAGAATGAAGGTGGTCCATGAATTCTACACCAATCTAACATGTAACTACACCACCCTAGTCCCACCACCTAATACCCATGTCATTCTTACTTCAATGATATCTGATACCAAGATAACAATCTTAAAGTATTTTCTAAATACCTATTTCTCTAGTATTGATACCATTGCTTCATGGGTAGCTTCTTATCTACAATATCATGATGTTTTGGACCATGAAGGGTTCCACAAGACCTTTGATCATGTGCTTAACCTTCCTAAAATCTGTAAGTTCATGACAAAACTACATTGTCTTCTTATAGAAAGAAGTCAACCATACCCTCCTCTTTCCTTGATATCAAGACAAGACTGATCACCTTAGTGCTCAATTTCAATATCCATCCCAAGAGATGGTGGCTCTGGAGAGTGAGGGGGTGACATCCAAGTCGATGATTACATCTAACCCTCCAGATCCAGGCTGTGGTGAATGCTTCTTGACAACAAAGAGAGTAAAGGGTCCTTCCACTGGTGTTTCTATGCTAAAGGAATCCATGGACTGGTCAGAGCTATTCAAGGAGAAGAGCACTGGTGGACTAGTAAATTTGAGTAAGACCAAGATCCAAATGGTTAATGGGAAGTTGATGTATCAAAAAACCATTACTGAATGAAACGTAGCCTGGTGGAGCAAGACGCAGCTAGATATGTAGTAGGACTCAAACCACACCAACCAACACTTGTTTTTCATGTTGAACTGTTATGGAAGGTCAAAGGCTCTATTGAAATAAGATCCCAAGGAAGGGGGTTTCCATTGTAATGTTTGCCAATGATGAAGATCTGGTGATAATATTTGATGGAGGCCCCGAGTTTGTGGTTGGAAAATCACACATCATCAAGAAATGGGAGCGCGATGAACCTTTATAAAAGATGAAGTTGATGAAGATCCCTATCTGGCTAAAGATCTATAATATGCCTCTAGAATTGTGGGACCTGGAGATGTTTAGCAGCATTGGTTCAATTTTAGGAAGGCACCTTCATCCTGATAAGCTGACGTCAAAGTTTTAAAAGGATAGAGTACGCATAGATACAAGTGGTTTTTCCTTTTGATTTCTCCTACTCGAAGGAACTCTAGATTGTTAGTGATGATGAACAACTAGACACTATTGAGTTTGAATATGAATCAGATCCAACCAAGTGTTTAATATATGGTCTCTATGGTCATGAACCCTCCTTATGTGATTATCTGAGGAAATTGTAAGGTAGAGCTCCAAAGAAGAAAACCACTAACATCAGGATTCCTTAAAGGACTGTAGTGCATGATGATGTTGAAGTTTTCATTAATGTGGAGCAAGGCATTCCAGAGGCTGACTAGTGAATGCTACTGATACTAAACTGATGGATCCTTCACAAGCTATTTCATATGATAAAGTAGTTGTTAGTTTTGCTACTTCTCCCAAAAAGGGGTGGGTAACTAACAAGAAGAAAAAAATGTCTTCTACTAAGGACATTCCTAAAAGTTAAACAAGAACTATCCCTAAATGTTTTAACAAGTATTCTCCACTCTGAAATTTTGATGATTCTGAGATTTACAAGGAGAAGATGGTTACACCTATGGGTGTAGGTGAGGTGGAACACGAGGTTTTAGTTCTACTTCCAAATGGCTAAGTCCTTTACTATCCTATCTTGGAATGTGAGAGGGGGAGGTAATAAAATTCCTCACATTCGTGTTGAGATGAATAGGAATAAGGAAAATATCTATGTCATTATTGAATATAGGTTATAGAAGGATGATGTAGCTGATTTTGTGAGTAGCATTTAGCATGGAGCCCTCTATTTTGACAATTATGAGTACTATTCTTACACCTGAATCTTAGTTATATGGGTGAACAAGGAGATTGATGTGAAGCTTGTTCTGTGCAATGAGCAAGTCATCCGCTATGATATAGACAAAGACCTTAATTTCCAACTTTCAACAGTCTATGGGGACAACTTGGATATTGATAGATCAAAGCTATGGAATTTAATTTCTATTATTCATAATTTCAATTTGGTTCACTGGTGTGTTCTCGGAGATTTCAATGTGGTGAGGTTGAGAGAATATTGGTAAGCAACCCCCCTCAAATCAAATTATGACTGACTTTAATAAGTCTATAGCTAATACAAGCCTACTGGAGCTCTCAACTAAGGGTTTGTTCTTTACTTGGAATAGCCACAATAGAGGTGGTAAAAGTGCCTTTTCAAAGAATTGATCATATTTTTACTAATTTTGGATTTCTTTCTAAATTCCCCTATTATTGGGGGGAGGCGATTCCATCTTCAGATAACGATCATAAAATTATCGTCTTGTTTTTTGGTTCTACCAAGAAGGGTGCTACTCCCCTTCGATTTATAAACTCTTGGGTCAATCAAGACTCTTACAAAGATATTTTATCCAAGGCTTGGAGTAGTATTGAGATATAGGGAACATCCATGTATCGTGTCTACAGGAAGTTGCATGAAGTTTCCATGCTTTGAGAAAAAAGAATAAAGAGAAGGTTGGCAATTTTATGTCTAGAGTGAGGGAGTTAGCGATGTATCTTATGTTCTTGCACAAAGACGTAGATGATGATCCTTTGCTTGAAAGTAAACAAAAGCAGATAGCTACACTGAAAGTTGATCCTGCTAGAGCTTTGAGGAATGAAGAAAATCTTCTACAACAGAAGAGCGAGATACAATGGTTGACACTAGGCAATAGAAATTCTACCTTCTTTTATGCATCCTTAAAGACCAGGAGGATTAGGAACGATATCAATATTTTAAAGGATGAACTCCAAGTTGAAAATATCTATGATGTTGAAGGTATTCATGAAACAATTATATCTTTCTATGAGGGTCTATTCAATAGAACCTCTAATGAGGTTGTTCAATGGAATGAAGAATGGTTGCTGCCACAGATCACTCAAGAACAATCCGATATGTTGAGAAGTGTGGTGACTAGGAAAGACATTGAGGAGGTGATTATGAAGATGAATGATGACATGGATTCAAGCCCTAATGTCTTTAATTCAGTCTTCTTTAAACCGATGTAGGATAATATTGGAGATGAGATTGTCTCTGCTATCCTAAACTTTTTTAGCTCGGGTGAATTTTTGAAAGAGTGTAATAGTACTATGATCACTCTTATTCTTAAGTTGCCTAGTGCTATTTAATTGAATGATTTCATGCCTATCTCCCTTTGTAATATCATTTACAAGGTAATAATGAAGATCTCAACTAATAGGCTTTCTCATGTGTTCCCTACTTTGATTGATATTAACCAAGTAGCCTTTGTTAAAGGTGGGAGGATAGGGGACACTATTTTGCTTGCCAATGATGTTCTTAGCACTTTTTTGGACCCTTAGAAAAGTATGTGTGTTAAAGTTAGCTCGGAAAAGGCTTATGATACTGTCAAGAGGGATTACATTTTGTTCTTGATGAGGAGAATGGGTTTTTTAATTTGTTGGCTAAAATGGATTTAGGAAACTTTTAACTTAGCTTCTTATAAAGTGTTAGTGAATGGTTGTCTGACTGATATGTTTTGGGGTTCTAATGGAGTGAGGTAGGGGGATCCTCTCTCCCATCATTTGTTTGTTATTGCAATGCAAGGTTTTTCTTCTATTATTAATTCTAATATTGCAACTGGTAGGTTGAGATCTCTTCTGGATGGAGACACAAACATTTCTCACATCAACTTTGTAGATGATTTGCTTCTATTCTCAAAGGATGATGACCAAGATGTGGATTTTCTCAAAGGTATCCTAGAAAGCTTCAGTTTGGTCTCTGGTTTGAAGATTAACAATGAGAACAATCAAAGTTTTCTTAGCAGGAATGTTGTAGATTCTAATGTTTATGATATAATGAAGATTGAAGTCTCTAATCTTCCACTAATATATCTTGGTGTTCCCTTATTTACTGGTGGATGACTAAAGAGATGTGTTATCCTATCATTGATAAATTTAAAGCCAGGTTAGACTCATGGAAAGGAAACCTTCTTTCTCAAGTGGGTAGACTTGGGCATTTATATTACTCTTTCTTCTTATAATATTTTCTGGACCTTTCCATTTCCTCTACCTAAATAATTCATAAAACCTTTGGAGAATATTATGAGTGACTTTATGTGGAATGACACTAAGGACAAGAAGAATATACACATTTTCGATTGGGATCTTATTTGTAGACCCAAAACATAAGAGGTTCTTGGTATTCATCTAATTGATGATTGGTTTAGAACTGGTTTAATTAAGAACCTACAGAGCTTAACTTCTGATAAAGAATATTTGCAAGTCAAATGGTTGCACAACAAGTACATTAAAGATGACTCCATCTGGTCTGTGAGAGGCAGAGCTAATTCTTCATGGCTCTGGAGAAGATTACTCGACCAAATGGATATGATTCTTAGTGGAATTAACTTTTTCTTATCTAATCGAAAAAGTTTTTATTTTGGAGGGATCCATGGTTTACACAAAAAATAAGATTAATAGATTTGGTGGACTCTAATTTGATTTATAGATTGGGAAAATGCCTTAATTGTAAGTATTCTGCATGTATTGAAGGAGACACTTTGAAGGTGCCTAATTTTAGAGGTGTTCAGTAGTTGAGAGACACTCTGAACTGACATGGTAAGCCATCTTGTTCTAAAGTAACTATTCTATTTAGAGGTAAATGGAACATGATTTTGAAGGACAGTTGGAACTTGATGAGAGTTTGTTAGCTGGGCTAATTGGATTTGATCAGACACTCCAAAAAGATGTTCACTTTTACGATGAAAAGTATTTCTTGGTAAGATCTCTATGTGTGATTATCTCCAAGGACTTGGTTTTTAGTTAGCCTCTAGATGTGTTCTATGTGTAGACCGTGAAGAAAACTCTCCTCATTTCTTCTTTGGTTATCAGTATGCTTGTGTAGTTTGGACTGCTAGTGCAAGGATCAGAACTCAGTCTCTACTCCAAAGTGTTTTGATTATTTAATCTTACTGAAGGATGGTTTCAAGTTCTATGCTATCTACATCATATACATGCTTTGGGGAAAAAAACAATAGGATATTCAGAGGATTTTGTAGTAGTATTGGAGACTTTTGATCTCGTTGCAAAATAGATATAGTAGCCATGTATATTAAGTTACCCACCGTTTTGTTTTACGTTTTGTTGTAAAGATAGATTGTTTTTGTGATTGTTTTTATGATTACACTCTGTAATCATTGAACTCTTTTATTTATAGTTAAGAGGCACAACACTGTTAGTTCACCACAAAAATATCCATCCCAAGAGGAATCAAATGGGTATTGTAGAGAACACAACTATGATCATATATTGTTTCTTACAAGATATTGGAGTTTTGTGTGCTCGCTACATTCTGCATCATATGACCAAATTTGACTCCAAGAAGAATATTGTGGCATCCAACTCGCAAAAACAAAATTAACTTAAGCAGAAGAGAATTATTTACAGCGGATTATTGAAAATCACTAAAAATTAAAACGTTTTGCAAAGAGATCCACACATAGGAAATCTTTTCCATTAAGAACCATTGTATAACATTTACATTCTGGTTCAAACGTACATAACCTATACCATCTATTCTCATAGACTACAACATCAGCTGCCCTATAAACATTATATACAAACAACACAAAACACTTGACGCATCAAGCCAAAATCTCGAGTCGATGATGAAAGCACTATCTATAAATCATGAGGACCTGAGAGTACAGAGATGACACATAGGACTACTATCTATACAACTCGACAAGCAGTATCTCCACCTAAGATATTTCTGTTTTCCTCGATGCTGCTACTGTTCCTTCTCTGCCAAAGGTTTCCTGCCTCTTTGTCTGCGTCCAGCTAAAAACATTGGATCCCACGGGGGTGAGACAATTGTAAATTGCCCCAGCGGGAGATATAACTCTCTGCCAAAACATTGTATTGCAATTTAAAGATATGAAACTGAGCAGAGGTTAAGTAGTTTAAAGCATCCTCAACTTTGTAAGCATTGCAACTATTTATGATAGAGCAATATATCATCTATTCTTTTAATAAGGAATAGAAATGATATATATATCATTTATCTAACATATTATACCATCATATCAAACTTTTCTTGTAACACTCATCATCTTGTTATGTTATCCATGAAACAATCTTGTTTCATTCTGTTGGCCTTAGCCAACAACCTGTTAAACAGATAAAGAGATATATCTACCATGTACTCATTTATCATCAATACAAGAATTGGGTTAATACCAATCCTAAATCATCATTACAGGCATTGGGTTATTATAAATCATGTGTTATCACTACAGGCATTTAACCTCTGCCAGGTATTGGACTCTTCCAAACCTGATTACACCGCCAGGCATTGGACACTACCAATCCTGATTGCACAGCCAGGCATTGGACACTACCAATCCTGATTAAATGGCATTACACCTCTGGCAGGTATTGGACTTTAACCAAACCGGATTACACAGCCAGGCATTGGACTTTAACCAATCCTGATTTCATAGCTAGGCATTGGACACTACCAATCCTGATTATAGGCATTACACCTCTTCTAGGTACTGGACTTTAACCAAACCTAATTACACAGCCATGCATTTGACTTTAACGACTCCTGATTTCACAGCCAGACATTGGACTCTAACCAATCCTGATTACATAGTTCATGGAATTTAATTCCTTTAACTCATCATTGATCATCACATACTACTTTAGGCTCTGAACCCTGAGGTTAGCCTGCATAGCTTTACACATTCTTTATTGAATATAGTTGTTCCTCTTATTAAGTTTATTAAAACATTATCCTTTCTTATAATAAACTTTTATAATCATTTTGGTACCTCTCACTATGCCATAATTGCTCTCATGGCTCATAAGGCCTATAAAGCATCTTGTCACCTCTCACTAGGCAACATTTAACCATATGGCTCACAAGGCCATTAAACATCTTGTCACCACTCACTAGGCAATGTTAACATATTACTTCATGTAATACGATAGTAATACCTCTATTCCCTCAATAGGGTTAGGGCTTACTATTCATATCATATTATGATTTCTCATGTCCCATTACCCAATTTAGGGTTAAGGTTTCCCATCTCACATTAGGATTTCATAGTTATCAAAGTATATCAACTTTGAGATTCTAACTATGAAGTCTTTCATATCTAGATGTATCACTTACCTCATTACTTCCAACTTTCTTAAGTTATCAGCTTATCTTGGATTAAGGTATTTCCCATCTTAATCCTTTCATCCACTAATCTATCACTCTTACCATGAAGTGCATAGGTTACACATAAGAATGGTCCAATTATCTTTAATGATATGAACTCATCTCAGGTTAAGGCATTGCTTACAATAAGCTTTCCTATAATCAACCATCTATGATACTTCACCCTTATAAGGTTTTACCCACTGTTTTATTATTAGGGTTCTGGGTTGTCATCATGTTGTCCAAGATTAAGGCTTCATGTATTATAACTTTAATTAGGGTTTCCCATACCTTTACCCTTTATTAGGGCTTTGGGATTTCATATGCTATCATACTTCATTAGAGTTAGGATTCCATATAGCATCACCCTTCATTAGGCTTTCACATCTCATTGCCTATACATAATGTTTACTATTCATCCTAACTAGGGATTTCTCATGGCATCACCCTCAATTAGGGTTTCTCATGGAATCAACATCAATTAGGGATTCACATTGAATCAACCTCAATTAGGGATTCACATGGAATAAAACTCAATTAGGGATTCACATTTTATTATCTTGGTTTAGAGTCACAACATTACCCTGGGTTTGGGTTACATCTGATATTGCTCTAAATTAGGGTTAGGGCTCAACAAACTTATTGATTATAGTTTCATGATCACTTTATTTAGGATCATACCCTATTCATCACATGATCAATACTCATGTATGAATTCCTTTCCATCATCCTCTCAACTTTATTAGGTTACATCAACCCTTCAATCAAGTACATACAATAATGATTAACATAATGTACCAAGTCATTGTTATTATAAGAAATTAGGGTTTATCCCTTAATTGGCACTAATCACTTAGGTACTATTAGGGTTTCAACGTTTTTACCTTCATTGATTATCATTACTAATCATCATTGGATCAATGGATCATTCATTATCTCAATTCTCAAGAGATTCAATCACATTGGACCTCCATTACATAGGGTATCCAATTGAGTTGACCAATTGAATCTTCAATTACAATACATGTCCAAGTGGATTAACCAATTGAGTCCTCAATTGATTTTGACTACTTGACCACCAAACAATCTTGGTCTTTCAAAGTTCAAACGGTTTGAAATCATTTGGTAAAGGTGGTGCTTGAGACCGTTTGCTAAAGTAAGTACTTGAAAACGTTTGCTAAAGTACCTTTTTGAAACCGCATGGACTTAATCAGTGTGGGATCGTTTGGTCCCAAACGGTCTTGAGACCATTTGGTCCAAACCTCCTCAAAACTGCATGGACCAAATATGGTCTCAACCAATCAAATTGAAATAGGGTTTCCAATGTTGATTCCTTCAATCATTGAATTATGTAACCAATCATCAATTGGACCTATCATCATACTTCAATTGAGTTAAATAGGTCAAACTTCAACTGATTTGACCCTCAATTGATCATAAATTATGGTTTGAATCAATTGTATTAGGGTTTGGAATCGATGGTCCTTTGACATTAACTAATGTGAAACTAGATACTCTTAAAACTATTGGTCCATCATCCAAATTGAACAGGACCTGACCCCAAATGGTCTAGAGGTCGTTTGGATGACCTCCAAATGGTCTTTAGACCATTTTCCCATGTCAACATCAAAATCCAAGTCAATAATTCAAAGTTTGGATCATTGGATTGATCAACAAGTCAGCATTTGATTGCACTTCAACTAAGTACCTTTAGATCTTCAAACACCTAACCATAGTCAACTCTAGACCTCCAAACGGTCTTGGGTGACCACCAAATGGTCTTGGGATCGTTTGGATGACCTCCACACGGTCTTGAGACCGTTTTCTCATCATATCATCATCAACCATGTCATTCAATTAGGGTTTGGATCCTAGGATTGGTCACCAAATCAGCACTTAATTTTATTTCAATATGGTATCTTTGGACCTTCAAACACTTGACCCAACTTAACCCTAGACCTCCAAATGGTCTTGGGTGATCCCCAAAAGGTCTTGATACCATTTGGGTGATCCCCAAATGGTTTTGAAACCGTTTGGGTCAATCAACCCAAAGCATCAACTCATTCAATTGCAAAATCAGCACTTAGCTGATTAGGGTTTATACCATATGTTTGAATCTTCAAATACCTAACCATACTCAACCCTAGACCTACAAACTATCTTGGTTGACCTCCAAACGGTCTTGAGACTGTTTGGGTGATTCCCAAACGGTTTTGAAACCGTTTGGGTCAATCAACCCAAGTTTCAAACTCAATCACTTATGAAATCACCACTCAACCCGATTAGGGTTTAGGTGATTGATGGACCTTCAAATCATGAAACAATTGGAGTTAATCAATAATAATTGGTGGGTCATTAAACTAGATCATTATGAACAAGTTCCCAAATGTTCAACCCTGGTCAACATTACCAAACGGTCTAAAACCGTTTGCTTCTATGTGGTTTAGTGAAACTGTTTCATTCCAAACAGTTTGAAACTATTTGCTCCCAAAACACAAACCGTTTGGACATTTGATTGAAACCGTTTGGTCCAGATATTTGGGGAGGTGTGTGCTTATGATGATGTAATCATCAACAAGCTCTAGACCCATGAAACCTGCTGTGATTTCCATGGAAATTACATCAATCAACCAAATCAATAATTGTAAATAGAGAAATGATCATTATTTGATGGGGAAATGAATGCAATAACAAAGTTAGGGTTTCAAGTTATAAAACCCACATCAAATTGAGCTCCAAAGATCCAAGCTCATGGAAACAATGGTGGATGAAGCTCTTGCAACTCCACCTAGGCTCATCCTCAAGCTTTTGGCTGAAAAGATTGGCTAGGGTTGATGAGGAGATCGAAATAAGAAGAAATCAATGATTTATTTTCGATTTCCACCATGGAATCTAGGAGAACGAAGTTCAAGGACCTACCAATAGGTTTGGGGTCATCATTCTGACCCTCCCAAGCTCCCTTGGTCGTTTCCCAAGCAGGAAGAAGAAGTGGGGTCGAAAAAGCCTTTCATTTGGGTTGTAAAAGGTCTTTTTATAAAAATTCAATGAGAGAGAATATGCTTTGTAAAAATCCATTCAATCCCAAAAATATGGCCACCTCTTCCCCCGAAACTTCCTTAGGGACGAGGCTATCTTGTTTTCCTTTTATTCCTCTCAATTATCCATGATTTAAAGAAAAGCAAATTAAGCACATTAAATCATATTATACTAATATCCATATGTGAGTGGATATTTCTTTTTCTTATAAAATTGTGAGTGAGTTATCCATTCCCTTGGATATTTTCGTGGTCCTTGAAATTCTCAAGGATTTCCACGCACATATTAACTCAAACATTTTAATTTTGGTTGAAGGCCCTTTAATTAATACATTTATTTTTGCCCTAAATCGAATTAGGGTTTCAATTAGGATTAAATCTTGATAATTTTAATATCAAGATTCTCTCTCATCCAACTTAATTCAAATGAGGCGCACCTCTCGTTTTATTTACCCTACATGATGCCAAGAAACATTAGGGACCTTATTGAAGTGGTAATTTTCATATTGAACCCAAGGTGTTGGGTAAATTGCACTTTACACCAAAACTAGGTTTTAATGCATAAACATTGCTTTATCAACTCTTCGTTGGTACTCAGGCTACCACAATCCATACTTTTGAATCATCTTCATTCTCATGATGCTTCAACACATGAGGAACATCTTATCATGCAACATTTGCAATCTAACCCCTCAAGTTGGGTAATTTGCACTTTAGTCCAAAATAAGCAAACATTGCTTCAACATTGTTTAAACAGGACCAAAATTGAAACATAAGTTTCTCAAGAGCCCTACTTACTTTTCAGAAGATAATATTAAGCATATAATCATCTTTCTCACTCAAAACACCTAGAGTTAAGTATAACCCAGGTTAGGGATGTTACAAATTATAAACCCCTAATAAGGATTTCATCCCTGAAATCCCTCATAAAGATAACCAGATATTATCCATGCATCATATCATCATGTCCTCACATAACACCTCATTATTATGGAGACACCATAGAGTTTTTCTAAAGAAAAATTTATTTCACACAAATTTATCATGGAATGGTTCACATGGAACACATACTCCCATGTTCCTTAGTTGGTTCAATATTTCTCTTTCAAGATCACAATTATATTTTGTCATCCACTTGAGACTATAAGTCTTTTCATACCATGATTATGTCATCTCATCTGATAACACCATACTATCTTTCCTTATTACCTGCACTAACTATCTCATTAGTTGTACATTCTCTTATCATAAGGAAAGGTTACATATCAATTAAGAACTTATCTCTAAGATATCTTCAATTGTTATGTTTATGAAAAACATAAACCCCTAACATGTGATAATCATATTATTTTACATGATTAATTTTATTTCATAATTAACCATTTCACATATTCAACATAAACCATCTATTATTTCTTAGATACCTGAATCTCTTACCTAGGTATCTATCACATGTATTAAAAACACATCACTTATTTATCTTCCTTTCATCTTGGGACATTACTTGTTACATATATCTTCATCTTGGAGCCAAAGTCCAAGATAACTGATACCTTTCTAAGAATTCATCATATAAAGATCTTTATATTATGCACATCAAGTGTCCTATGACCCACTTGATTTCCATGTCCCTGAGAGAAAAGAAATCAAGGAATCATATTCCTCATTCTAATCTTATGAGGATTATGCTTTTAATTCCTCATACAAACATGCTCATCTAAGGTTATCTTAGATTTCTCTTTCTTATGCTTATAACATGACACATTTATTCATTCCATGCTTCTTATTTCATGATACTCATTAGATTGTATCAGAATGACTGCTTGATCAGGGCAATAAAAAAGATTACAATCTAAGAGTTTCCATACTCACTTTATCATCAATAGTTGTATACCTGGCCAGGGTATATAAATACTGAGATTAAGTAGTATGCACTTTTTATGCTATTATATTCCTTCTTTTTCATATTATCTCAAATCCAAGATTTAACATCACTGGATTTTATCCAGACATCTCTTCAATACCTCATCTTCTTCTCATAGAAGTAAGAACAACATGAAACATCAATACTGTTTATTATGCAAAATATAAGTCCTCACAGGATTAATCAAAGAAAGTTCAATCAATTACCTTCCCAATTAAATCAGGAAACCATAAAAGACATTTTTGAATGACATTATTTTGTCTAACCTGTCATGATTCGTGGATTATTCACTGCCTCAGGCTGATTCTGCCTCAGAGGTTGATTCACCATAACATTTATGGCTGAGTAATCTCTTGCCAGATGTCCAACCTGTCTACACAGGTAGCAAATTCTGGGTGCCAGGTATGGTCTAGAGGGTTCTTTACCCTTTCTAGATGACCATTGCCTTGGTGCACTAGATCTTGGTTGTACTGGTGGTACCAAAATCTTTCCCTTTTTGGAACTATTAGGCCTCTGTACCTGGATTTGGATAGGACTTTTCTCAATTCTCTCTTCCTTGTTCTTTGTTGGACAATTCTTTACAATATGACCAGGCTTTCTACACCTATAGAAAATTCTACTTTTGGGTTGAAACATATTCCTTCCTTCACTATTTATTGATTCAACAGGCTGAGGTTGAGCACATACTTGTTCTAAGTACAGAACTTCATCAATTCCCATTGCTTTCACCTGCTGGTGTGGGTTACATATCCTGTTGATGTCCAAAACATCATTATTAGGGGCTGGTAATCTAAGTTGCACTACTAGTGCTCGATCCACTAAATACATCATGGTTGACCTAAATTCCCCAACAGTGATTCCTAAGGAAGAATTTATTATCACAATTGGATTAGCTAGGGGGTTCTCAGGCAATTGTCCCTCTCTTGCTTGCCTCCCTGCACCTCTTCTTGGTGAAGCATTACTGATTTCTGCAGCAAACTCATCATGTGACCCAGTCATCTTCAAGTTCTTCTTCTCCTATATGAGCAGAAGACACTATCAGATACACTGGATGACACTAGAATAGACTCTACTACCTTAGTCCTATGTCTCTGTAGACTCAGCGAACCTAGATCTCTAATACCACTAAATTGTGGCATCCATCTTGCAAAAACAAAATTAACTTAAGCGGAAGCAAATCATTTACAACAGATTACAGAAAATCACTAAAAATTAAAACTTTTTGCAAAGAGATCCACACATAGGAAATCTTTTCCATCAAGAACCATTGTATAACATTTACATTCTGGTTCAAACGTACATAACTTGTACCATCTATTCCCATAGACTACACAATTAGCTACCCTATAAACATTATATACAAACATCACAAAAACCTTGAGGCATCAAGCCAAAATCTCGAGTCAATGATGAAATCACTATCTATAAATCCTGAGGACCTGAGAGTAAAGAGACGACACATAGGACTACTATCTATACAACTAGACAGGCAGTATCTCCACTTAAGATATTACATCTTTCCTCGATGCTGCTGTTGTTCCTTTTCTGCCAAAGGTTTTCTGCCTCTTTGTCCACGTCCACCTAAAAAAATTGGATCCCACGAGGGTGAGACAATTTTAAATTGCCCCAGCGGGAGATATAACTCTACGGAAAAACATTGTATTGCAATTTAAAGATATGAAACTGAGTATAGGTTAAGCATTTTAAAGCATCCTCTACTTTTTAAGCATTGCAACTATTTCTGATAGAGCAATATATCATCTATTCTTTTAATAAGGAATAGGAATGACATATATATCATTTATCCAACATATTATACCATCATATCAAACTTTTCTTGTGACACTCATCATCTTGTTATGTTACCCATGAAACATTCTTGTTTCATTCTGTTCGCCTTAGCCAACAACCTTTTAAATAGATAAAGAGATATATCTAGCATGTACTCATTTATCATCAATACAGGAATTGGGTTAATACCAATCCTAAATCATCATTACAGGCATTGGGTTATTACCAATCCTGTGTTATCACTACAGGCATTTAGCCTCTTCCAGGTATTGGACTCATCCAAACCTGATTACACTGCCAGGCCTTGGACACTACCAATCCTGATTTCACAGCCAGGCATTGGACACTACCAATCCTGATTACAGGCATTACACCTCTGCCAGGTATTGGACTTTAACCAAACCTGATTACACAGCCAGGCATTGGACTTTAACCAATCCTGATTTCATATCCAGGCATTGGACACTACCAATCCTGATTACAGGAATTACACCTCTGCCAGGTATTGGACTTTAACCAAACTTGGTTACACAGTCAGGCATTGGACTTTAACCAATCCTGATTTCACATCCAGGCATTGGACTCTAACCAATCCTGATTACATAGTTCATGGAATTTAATTCCTTTAACACATCAGTGATCATCACGTACTACTTTAGGCTCTAAACCCTGAGGTTAGCCTGCATAGCTTTACACATTCTTTATTGAATACAGTTGTTCCTCTTATTAAGTTTATTAAAACATTAACCTTTCTTATAATAAACTTTTATAATCATTTTGGTACCTCTCACTATGCCATAATTGCTCTCATGGCTCATAAGGCCGATAAAGCATCTTGTCACCTCTCGCTAGGCAACATTTAACCATATGGCTCAGAAGGCCATTAAACATGTTGTCACCTCTCACTAGGCAACGTTAACATATTACTTCATGTAATACAATAGTAATACCTCTATTCCCTCAATAGGGTTAGGGCTTACTATTCATATCATATTATGATTTCTCATGTCCCATTACCCAATTTAGGGTTAAGGTTTCCCATCTCACATTAGGATTTCATAGTTATCAAAGTATATCAACTTTGAGATTCTAACTGTGAAGTCTTTCATATCTTGATGTATCACTTACCTCATTACTTCCCACTTTCTTAAGTTATCATCTTATCTTGGATTAAGGTATTTCCCATCTTAATCCTTTCATCCACTAATCTATCACTCTTACCATGAAGTGCATAGGTTACACATAAGAATGGTCCAATTATCTTTAATGATATGAACTCATCTCAGGTTAAGGCATTACTTACAATAAGCTTGCCTATAATCAACCATCTATGATATTGCACCCTTATAAAGTTTTACCCACTATTTTATTATTAGGGTTCTGGGTTGTCATCATGTTGTCCAAGATTAAGGCTTCATGTATTATAACTTTAATTAGGGTTTCACATACCTTTACCCTTTATTAGGGCTTTGGGATTTCACATGCTATCATACTTCATTAGAGTTAGGTGTTTGGGTGATTCCCAAACGGTTTGGAAACCGTTTGGGTCAATCAACCCAAGTTTCAAACTCAATCAGTTATGAAATCAACACTCAACCCGATTAGGGTTTAGGTGCTTGATGGACCTTCAACTCATGAACAAATTGGAGTTAATCAATAATAATTGGTGGGTCATTAACCAAGATCATTATGAACAAGTCCCAAAATGGTCAACCCTGGTCAACATTACCAAACAGTCTTAAACGGTTTTCTTCTATGCGGTTTAGTGAAACTGTTTCATTCCAAACAGTTTGAAACCGTTTGGACATTTGATTGAAACCATTTGGTATAGATATTTGGGGAGGTGTGTGCTTATGATGATGCCATCATAATAAAACTCTAGACCCATGAAACCTGCTGTAATTTCCATGGAAATGGCATCAATCAACCAGATCAATAATTGTAAATAGAGAAATGATCATTATTTGATGGGGAATTGAATGCAATAACAAAGTTAGGGTTTCAAGTTATATAACCCACCTCCAATTGAGCTCCAAAGCTCCAAGCTCACGGAAACAATGGTGGAGGAAGCTCTTGAAACTCCCCCTAGGCTCGTCCTCAAGCTTTTGGTTTAAAAGATTGGCTAGGGTTGATGAGGAGATCGAAATAAGAAGAAATCAATGATTTATTTTCGATTTCCACCATGGAATCAAGGAGAACGAAGGTCAAGGACTTACCAACAGGTTGGGGGTCGTCATCCTGACCCTACCAAGCTCCCTTGGTCGTTTCCCAAGCAAGGATAAGAAGTGGGGTCAAAAAAGCCTTTCATTTGGCTTGTAAAAGGTCTTTTTATAAAAATTCAATGAGAGAGAATATGCTTTGTAAAAATCCATTTAATCCCAAAAATATGGCCGCCTCTTCCCCCTCAACTTCCTTAGGGACGAGGCTATCTTGTTTTCCTCTTATTACTCTCAATTATCCATGATTTAAAGAAAAGCAAATTAAGCACCTTAAATCATATTATACTAATATCCATATGTGAGTGGATATTTCTTTTTCTTATAAAATTGAGAGTGAGTTATCCATTCCCTTGGATATTTTCATGGTCCTTGCAAGGCTCAAGGATTTCCACGCACATATGAACTCAACCATTTTAATTTTGGTTGAATGCCCTTTAATTAATACATTTAATTTTGCCCTAAATCGAATTAGGGTTTCAATTAGGATTAAATCTTGATTATTTTAATATCAAGATTATCTCTCATCCAACTTAATTCAAATGAGGCACCCCTCTCATTTTATTTACCCTACATGATGACAAGAAACATTAGGGACCTTATTGAAGTGGTAATTTTCATAATGAACCCTAGGTTTTGGGTAAATTGCACTTTACACCAAAACTAGGTTTTTAATGCATAAACATTGCTTTATCAGCTCTTCCTTGGTACTCAGGCTACCACAAGCCATACTTTTGCATCATCTTCATTCTCATGATGCTTCAACACATGAGGAACATATTATCATGCAATATTTGCAATCTAACCCCTCAACTTGGGTAATTTGCACTTTAGTCCAAAATATGCAAACATTGCTTCAACATTGTTTAATAGGACCAAAATTAAAACATAAGTTTCTCAAGAGCCCTAATTACTTTTCACAAGATAAGATTAAGCATATAATCATCTTTCTTACTCAAAACACCTAGAGTTCAGTATAACCCAGGTCAGGGATGTTACAAATACCACCAACACCCATATCGCATATCCAAACCTGATCTGTAGTGTGTTTTCTCAGCATGTTGAAAAATCCCTCTTTCATGGCCTTTGCTACAAACCAAGTCGCTAAGGGGTTTGCATTTTGGGACAACCATCAAGGAGACTTTTCTTCCTACCTCTTCTACCGCACTAGGTGCCTCTACCTCCACCCAGGCCCCACCACCACCATGACCTCGACCTAATCACGCCTCATTTTCTGTATCAAATAAAGCCCTCTTGGGATACATGATACATGAATAGGCGTATAACCTTAGGGTTCAGGAACATCTCCATGAGTACCTCTACCAGATCATGTCACATATGAACATGTTATGCATCCATCCCTATTCACCTTACCAGGTGTACCTCGATGCTGACTATACCCCTTATGAATATAGTCAGTTTTACCCTGACCCCCACCTCTTGTTGCTTCTGTTGCACCATGTGTTGCCACTGATGGTGGACATTCCCCTGCCCCTGGTGCTCTTCCTCTTCTGGCTCTTTTTGTTGGAACTTATGCCTCTTTGCTTACTGCATGTGATGGAGTGTCCACTCCCACCTTCCCATACAAATTTCTTTATATGCATGTGGCATGTCCTGGTCTGAGAAGAATGCTTGATAGCTTGGTATTCATTCTTTTGGACCTGTTGTTGACAAGGAGTTTCCTGAGCAGGATGTTGAGGAAGAAGATGATGATGGTGAGGATGCTAATCTTGATGATGATGTTGGTGATAATGGTTCTTATGATGATGATGATGGCATTGAGGCCACAACTGCTACCACTGTTGCACCCTTAGATGATGGTGAGGATTACTAGCCAGAGCCTGAGGATGACGATGATGAGGACTTAGTTGATGTATTAGATGTCATAGATGTTTATTTATGTAGTCTTTTTGAGTTCTCATATATGTATCTTTTGTAGTCTATCATGTATTAGAAATTTGGGCACTGTATCTGAGGCATACTATTTTATTATCTCATCATTTTTTTGGATTGTAGTTCTTATTCTGAGAGTGCATGCTTGGTGTTGTAATATTAATCTTATGTACCTTAACTCTTTGGTTGACTATATCTTATTATTTCTTGGTATGATATTTCATATGTTAATTATGACTCTAGATTGCCAATTTCTTTTTTTTGTCTCTATTTGGTGTGTGCTATGTGTGGTTACTTTTGTAGTTTGTGCCTGTAGTGAAGACCTACTTTTTATAACTCTTCTATCCCCTACCCTTTTGATATGACAAAGTGGGAGAAATGAGCTCAGACATATTTAATTTATTGCTTATGTAATCTTTTTCTTATCAATTAACTAAAATATCATGTGACTTGCAAAAGGGCCATATAATATACATATGTATTCTATGGTTGTTTGTGGAAAGACTAACCATGCATGCATAGGTAAGCATGAATCTAGGGGGATCAATTTACATTGTTCAATCATGTATCCCATTGCAATTCACAAGGTAAAGATTTATCTCTCTCATCCTTCTCTAATGTAAAGGTTCAATTTTCATATCCTTTTCAATCTGTTGAGGAATGGTTTGTCAATGTTAAAAAGGGGGATAGTGTTGACCTAAGAGTTATACATTGTCCATATTTTGATAATCACTAAACCATTCCATTCATATGTATTGAATATGTCTATTTGAGATTGATTTCAGGCATTAGGTACATGAAAAGGAACATTTCTATTAAGCCCTTGCTTGATCTAGTTCAACCCAAAAGCAATGCAAATGCACTTTTCTGGAAAACACCCTAAAACCCTTAGGATGATTTTTATAATCTTTTGTATTGAAGTAATGATCAACAACTAAGATGAGAAAATCCAGGAGACATAATTTTGAACATTTAATCACTCTAATGATATTTTTCAAATTCATTACAGAGTGTTTTTCGATCAAGTTTTACCTGTGACAAACTTGATCGATACCCTTGGTGCATTTTGAGAAAATTCATGTTCGGTCGAGTCTACCATACATAAAACTCAACTAATACCTACACAGACAAAAACTTATTTAAGTGGTTTGGTCGAGTTTTATCCAGGATAAACTTGATTGATGCTTCAAATAAGCTATGTCACATAGTGTAATCGGTCGAGTTACCTTTATTGAAACTCAGCCAGAAGAACTATATGAAGAATGTAGATAACAGTGATTATAACCATTGGGGTGTTGCAAAACTCAAAATTATATCCATTGCAAATTTTCATATGGCTATAAAATGTTCTGTAGTGCTCCTAACCTCTAGTGGACACCTCCAACTATAAATAGGTCCTCTTAGAGTTTATTCCAAGGTTGCTCCTTCATGTTGTTCAAGCTCCTAACATAGTTGAGTGTATCTAGTCCATTTAAGCTCCTTTCTCTCGCTTATTTGCAAATCAAAACATCCATATGAGTGATATAAGATCTCTATGGGAGAGCTACTTCATTTTATGGTTGTAAATCTCTCAAAGCTTCTATTTTGCCAACCCCTTTCTTCAAGATAAAGTTGGTAAAATATTCTCCAAGTAAAGGAGAAGGTGCAAAGTTTTTTAAAGGTTGAATAAGATGGTGCTAAAGCTTACTTAAAATGAAGGAGAAGACAAAGGTATAAGATCCACGTGGAGAGTGGGTACTTCCTCAAGGCCAAAGACTTGGTGAAGGTCTCTATCTAGCTACAAAAGATGGTAAGTCCTTAGTTGTTGTAACATCCCTGACCTGGGTTATACTTAACCCTAGGTGTTTTGATTAATAAAGATGATTATATGCTTAATCTTATCTTGTGAAAAGTAGTTAGGGCTCTTGAGAAACTTATGTTTCAATTTTGGTCCTGTTTTAACAATGTTGAAAGAATGTTTGCTTATTTTGGAATAAGTGAAAATTACCTAAATTAGGGGTTAAATTACAAAGGTTGCATGATAAGATGTTCCTCATGTATTGAATCATCATGAGAATGAAAATGATGCAAAGGTATGGCTTGTGGTAGCCTGCGTACCAAGGAAGAGCTGATAAAGCAATGTTTATGCATTAAAACCTAGTTTTGGTGCAAAGTGTAATTTACCTAAAACCTAGGGTTCAATATTAAAATTACCACTTCAATAAGGTCCCTAATGTTTCTTGGCACCATGTAGAGCAAATAAAATTAGAGGGGCACCTCATTTGAATTAAGTCGGAGGAGAGAGAATCTTGATATTAAAATAATCAAGATTTAATCCTAATTGAAACCCTAATTCGATTTAGGGCAAAAAATATATGTATTAATTAAAGGGCCTTCAACCAAAGTTAAAATGGTTGAATTCAGATGTGCGTGTACATCCTTGAGCCTTGCAAGGACCACGAAAATATCCAAGGGAATGGATAACTCACTCACAATTTTATAAGAAAAAGAAATACCCACTCACATATGGATATTAATATTATATGATTTAAGGTGCTTGATTTGCTTTTCTTTAAATCATGGATAATTGAGAGGAATAAGAGGCAAATAAGATAGCCTCGTCCCTTAGGAAGTTGAGGGGGAAGATTCGGCCATATTTTTGGGATTAAATGAATTTTTTATAAGACACTTTCTCTCTCCTTGAATTTCTTATAAAAAGACCCTTTACAAGCCAAATGAAAGGATTTTTCATTTGCACTTACTTATCCTTGCTTGGAAACTCACCAAGGGAGTTAGGGAGGACCTGGAGGATTACCCCCAACCTGTTGGTAAGGTTCTTAATCCATTTCACCTTGATTCCATGGTGGAAATCGAAAATAAATTATGGATTTCTTCTTATTTCGATCTCCTCTTCAACCCTAGCTAATCTTTTCAACCAAAAGCTTGAGTACAAGCCTAGGGGAAGTTGCAAAAGATTCATCACCCATTGTTGCCATGAGCTTGGAGCTTTGGATCTCAATTGGAGGCAGGTTTTATAACTTGAAACCCTAACTTTGTTATTGCATTCAATTCCCCATCAAATAATGATCATTTCTCTATTTACAATTATTGATTTGGTTGAATGATGCCATTTCCATGGAAATCACAGCAGGTTTCATGGGTCTAGAGCGTGATGATGATGACATCATCATAAGCACACACCTCCCCAAATATCTAGATCAAACGGTTTCAATCAAATGTCCAAACAGTTTGTGTTTTGGGAGCCAACAGTTTCAAACTGTTTGGAATGAAACAGTTTCACTAAACCGCATAGAAGCAATCAGTTTAAGACCGTTTGGTGATGTTGACCAGGGTTTACCCTTTAAGTACTTGATCATAATGATCTAAGTTAATGACCCATCAATTATTATTGATTAACTCCAACTGGTTCATGAGTTGAAGGTCCATCAATCACCTAAACCCTAATCGGGTTGAGTGCTGATTTCATAAGTGATTGAGTTTGAAACTTGGGTTGATTGACCCAAACGGTTTCAAAACCATTTGGGAATCACCCAAATGGTCTCAAGACCGTTTTTAGTTCAACTAAGACCGTTTGGAGGTCTACGGTTGAGTATGGTTATGTATTTGAAGGTTTAAACATATGGTATAAACCCTAATCAGCTAAGTGTTGATTTTGCAATTGAATGACATGGTTGATGATGATATGATGCGAAAACGGTATCAAGACCATTTGGAGGTCATATAAACGATCCCAAGACCATTTGTAGGTCTAGGGTTGACTATGGTTAGGTGTTTGAAGATCTAAAGATACTAAGTTGAAGTGCAATCAAATGTTGGTTTGGTGATCAATCCAATGATCGAAACCCTAATTGGATGACTTGGATTTGAGTGATGCGATGAAAAAACGGTCTCAAGACCATTTGGAGGTCATCCAAACGACCTCAAGACCATTTGGGGTCAGGTCAAGTTCAATTTGTATGATGGTCCAATAGTTTTAAAATACCTAGTTACACATTGATTAATGTTGAAGGATCATCGATTCCAAACCCTAATACAATTGATTCAAACCCTAATTGATGATCAGTTGAGGGTCAATTGAGGGTCAAATAAGTTGAAGGTTGACCTATTTAACTCAATTGAAGTATGGTGATAAGTCCAATTGATGATTGGTTACATAAATTCAATGATTGAAGGAATCAACTTTGGAAACCCTAATTAAATTTGATTGGTTCAGAGAATATTTGGTCCATGTGGTTTTGAGGTGGTTTGGACCAAATGGTCTCAAGACCGTTTGGGTCCAAACGGTCTCAAGACCGTTTGGGTCCAAACGGTCTCAAACCGGTTGAGTACATGCGGTTTCAAAAAGGTACTTTATCAAACAATTTCAAGTACTTGCTTTAGCAAACGATCTCAAGCACCACCTTTACCAAACGGTTTCAAACCATTTGAACTTTGAAAGACCAAGACCGTTTGGGGCTCAAGTAGTCAAAATTAATTGTGGACTCAATTTGTTAATCCACTTGGACACCTATTGTAATTGAAGATTCAATTGGTCAAATCAATTGGATACCTTATGTAATGGAGGTCCAATGTGATTGAATCTCTTGAGAATTAAGATGATGAATGATCCATTGATACAATGATGATTAGTGATGATAATAAATGAAGGTACAAAGGTTGAAACCCTAATAGTACCTAAGTGATTAGTGGCAATTAAGGGATGAACCCTAATTGCTTATAAGAACCATGACTTGGTACATTATGTTAATCATAGTTGTATGTACTTGATTGAAGGGTTGATGTAACCTAATCAAGTTGAGAGGATGATGGAAAATAATTCATACATGAGTATTTATCATGTGATGAATAGGGTATGATCCTTAATAAAAATGTCATGAAATCCTAATCAAGAAGGTTGTTGAGCCCTAACCTAAATTTAGAGCAATATCAGATGTAACCCAAACCTAGGGTAATGTTGTGACTCTAAACCAAGATAATAAAATGTGAATCCCTAATTAAGGATGATTCCATGTGAATCCCTAATTGAGGTCGATTCCATGAAAAACCCTAATTGAGGGTGATGCCATGAGAAACCCTTGATGGGATGAATAGTAAACCCTAAATTTAGGCAATAAGATGTGAAAGCCTAATGAAGGGTAATGTTATTTGCAATTCTCACCCTAATGAAGTATGATAGTATGTGAAACCCTAAACCCTATTAAAGAGTAATGATATGGGAAACCCTAATCCAAATATTGAAATGGTAACTAATACATTGATGGGGGAAAAACCTAAAGTGATTGATTGTAGATACCTTTATAGAAAGCAATGCTTTAACCTGAGATGAGCCCATATCATTAAAGATAGTTGGACCATTCTTATGTGTGACCTATGCACTTCATGATAAGAGTGATAGGTTAATGGATGAAAGAATTAAGATGGGAAATACCTTAATCCAAGATAAGTTGATAACTTAAGGAAGTTGGAAGTGATAAGGAAAGTGATACATCAAGATATAAAAGATATCACTTTTAGCATTACAGGAATGACATAGTTCAATACCTATAATAATGCTACAGGATTGACATAGTTCAATACTTGGAATAATGTTACATGATTGAAATAGTTCAATACCTGGAATAATAACACATGATTGGCTAACTCCTAATACTTGGAATGCACAGGATTAGCTAACTCCCAATACCTGGAATAATAACATAGGATTGGCTAACTCCCAATACCTGGAATGTACATGATTGGCTAACTCCCAATACCTAGAATAATAACACAGGATTGGCTAACTCCCAATACCTGGAATGCATAGGATTTGCTAACTCCCAATACCTGGAATAATAACACAGGATTGGCTAACTCCCAATACCTAGAATGCACAGGATTGGCTAACTCCCAATACCTGGAATAATAACACAGGATTGGCTAACTCCTAATACCTGGAATGTACAGGATTGGCTAACTTCCAATACTTGGAATAATAACACAGGATTGGCTAACTCCCAATATGTGGAATGCACAAGTTTGTCTAACTTCCAATACCTGGAATAATAACACAGGATTGGCTAACTCCCAATACCAGGAATGCACAGGATTGGCTAACTCCCAATACCTGGAATAATAACACAGGATTGGGTAACTCCCAATACTTGGAATGCACATGATTGGCTAACTCCCAATACCTGGAATAATAACAAAGGAGTGACATAGATCAATACCTTGAATAGTTGCACAGGATTGACATAGATCAATACCTGGAATAGTTTCATAGGATTGACATAGATCAATACCTGGAATAGTTGCACAGGATTGACATAGTTCAATACTTGGAATGGATACACATGAATAATATAAGTCTAATGCTTGTACTAGTTGCACATGATTTGTGTAATCCAATGCCTAGAATATTTATATAGGATTGGTATAGACCAATGCCTGAATAAGACATGATGATGCACACTCTCATGTCCAATATAACCAAAATTTGTTTAGCAGATTGGCTAAGGCCAATAATTTGAAACAAGAATGTATCATGGGTGACATATCAAGATGATGGGTGTTACAAGAGAAGTTTGACATGATGGTATAATATGGAGGATAAATGATATACATGTTCTTCCTATTACTTATTAAGAGAAAAGTTGATCTATTATTCTATCATGGATAGTTACAATGCTTTAAGATGAGAATGCTTTAAACTGCATATCCTCTGTCTAGTTTTATGTATATAATTGCAATAATAATGTTTTGGCGGAGAGTTATATATCCCGTTGGGACAATTTACAATTCTCTCACCCCCGTGGGATCCAATGTTTTTAGGTGGATGGGGACAAAGAGGCAGGAAACCTTTAGCAGAGAAAGAACAGCAGCAGCAGTATCAAGGACAACAATAATATCTCAGGTGGAGATATTGCCTATCTAGTCATATAGTTAGAAAGTCCTATGTTGGCTTGATGCCTTGAGGTTTTTATTGAATCGATCTGAGATTTTGGCTTGATGCCTTGAGGTTTTATGCTGTTTGTATATAATGTTGAATAGGACAGCTAATGTTGTAATCCTCGAGAAGAGATAGTACAGGTTGTGTACTTATGGAACAGAATGTAAATATTATACTTTGGTTCTTAATGAAAAAGATTTCCTATGTGTGGATCTCTTTGCAAAAAGTTTTAATTTTTAGTGATTTTCAGTAATCCGTTGCAAATGATTCGCTTCCGCTTAAGTCAATTTCATTTTTATAAGTTGGATGCTATAGTTGTAGAAGACTCTTTCTTAAGGATAGCTAAGCCCTTTGTGTAAGGTTTATTAGCTCCTTTTGGTCCTTAAAAAGGAGGTTGGGTATCCTTCTCCTGAGAAAAGAAAGGTCATCTTGTATGTCTTTTAATGGAATATAAGTATACATCAGTTGCAAAATCCTAGAGCTTGACCTCTCTAGGTAGTGGATTGATGATCTCCTTGTTTGAAGATTGGAACCATTCTACATAGCTTGTCCCTTGTGATTGTTTAATCTCTCTCATCCTTGTTGTGTATCCTTAGTTTCACTACAAACGCAATATTTGCAAATCCTATATCTTGTATTAACTTGAAGCTCTAATGAATTTTGTGCAAGAAATTTTAGCTATATTCACCCCCTGTAGAGCCCATTGACCCAAAAAACTAACCCCCTTTTCTCTCTCTCACCAACCCTAATTTATATAAACCCCTCTCTTTACATGCAAATAACCTTTTTACACGCCTATTCTTCTCTTTTTCTCTTCTCTCTTCTTGATCTAGGAGCTCATCCCCTCTTTCTTGGTGATGAAGGAGGAGCTCAATGTTGAAGAAGGAGGTCGATCTTCCTTACATGTGGAGCTAGGGTTTGGATCTACCCTTGTTGTGATTGCTTGGTGAAATTTTTCTCTTCTTCTTAGTCTTAGTAGGTGAGATCTCTCTTTATTCCTTCATTTTCCTTGCTTCCCTACCCTTCTTCTTTCTCTTCCTCGTCGAACACATGGTATTCCATGGTGGTGCTTGAGTTAGGGATTGAAGAACATCTTTTACTTGCTTCCTTGACCTAGGGTTTACTCTCTTTTTGGAGAAGGAGCTAGCTTAGCTGATAGGAGTGCTCAAGATAGGGTTCCTATCTTTCTCCTTCAATATACCTTGCTATTTAGAGTTTCTACACAATCTCTAAGGCGATTTATGTAACTTTCTCCATGATTATTGCTTACTTCCCTCTTTGATGTACATAATCTTGCCCTAAAACATTGTTACAAGTAGAAATATAGTAATTGTTATCTAGGGTTTGTGTTTACATGGTGATCTTGAATAAATAACTTATATTGAATGAAACCTAATCCTTGTGCCTAAATATTTCTTGATGATTGAAGTTTTGATGCATGCATGTTGTGGAATTGATTGTTTTTCTCTCTCTCTTTGATGGTAGCTAAATTAGGGTTTTGAGTTGATCTTCTTTCTAGCGATGCAACCTTGATGATCTTTTAGATTCTTGATTATGACTAACCTATTTTGATGCCACGAAGGTCACCAAGTTTTGATCTATGAGGTTTTGGTCTCTTCATGCACCAAGGATTTGATGCCACGAAGGTCACCAAGTTTTGATCTATGTGGTTGATGATAATCTTGATGTTATGTGGTTGCCAATATTGATTCCTTTGATTTGTCTCTAATAATATTGACTCATAGTTGGTTTCCATGTTTTTGGACCCTTAGTGGTTTTTGAAATCTTAGATGCTTAGCAATCATTGGAGATGATGAAACCCTAAGTTGTCACCAATGCCTTAAGTTTTCAATTGATTGCCAATGTTGCTTAATCTTGGTGGTCGTTGAAGTGGCCAACCTTAGCAGTTACCAAAGATGGTCAACCTCAGTATTCATTGAAGATGGTGAAACCCTAAGTAGTTTCCAATGCTTTAAATTTTCAATCAGTCACCAATGTTTCTTAACCTTAGTGGTCATTCATGTGGCCAACCTTAGCAGTCACCAAAGATGGCCAGCCTCAGCGGTCGTTGAAGAAGGTGAACCTAGTTCAAAAGTCTCCAATCTTTCTAATCCTTGGTGGTCACTAACCACCTTGTTTCTTGGCAGTCAATGACACCACTAGCCTAAGTGGCCAATGAAGGTTTCTGATCTATATGGTCATCATTTTTTATTGACCCTATAATGGTAATGTTTGACCTGAGTGCTTCCATAATTGATGGGATGCTAAGAATTAGGGTTTACCTTTAATTGCTATATTGAAACCCTAATTCACTCATCTTTTTGAACCTAATCCTATTACAAGTAAAATATGATGTTACTTAGTTTCCTTGTGTGATTAGTATGATGATAGAATACTTTCTCTTTCTATATTTTTATAACCCTAATTTGTTATCATATGAACATTATATCTCTTAAAGATAATGTTGTATCAAACATATGTGTCACATGTATGATGATGCCATGATGAGCCATGATGAGGCATAATAAGATGATGATGTTCTTACAGGGAACAATTTGAATGGTCTTATGACCTTAGACATGGTTTTGTCCCCCAATTGGGGTGTTATCCTCTACATGATGTGACAAGGATTTGTACCCTATGATGGTATGATGACGATTTATGGTCTCATGTATGGAAATAAAATACTACCATGTGGAGATGTGTTAAGCTTTATGTTTCACACATTTTATATCTTTTGAAGTTGCAATCTAACGATGTTTTTGTATAACTTAAACTTAGAAGTGGTTAGTTGGAGTTAGACTGGTATACCTCAAACTTCTTAGGACTTAATAAAAGATGTAATCCAACCATGTAGTATATCTATTTAGGGTTAAACACGTCTCATACTAGATGTTCACCCTTGCCTTGTTTTCTTGAAATGATTAGTCAAAAAATAATGTAGTAAGAAAAATTAGTTGTATAGAGAGTGATAACATTGCCTATTTAGTAGATTAAACTATTTCAATTACTTAGTATACTTATCCTACTTAATGTATTCATTTGACTTAATTTATGTAACATGTTATATCATAACTGACGTAATCAATAACTATTGATTTAGAGTTATATCTCTCGTTGGGATGTTGGTGTCACCTCTTGGGTCTCTACATCTTTTTAGGTGGTCTTAAACGATGTGGTTAGCATCGGGCTGTTGAGGAAGAATAACTTGGTGAGCACTAGAAGTAGAAAATTGGATATTTGTTAGTAGAGTCCTACAATCATCCCTGTACTCTCAGATGTGGGCATGGGATGTTTTGTAGATGATATGTATATAGACACCTAGTTTTGGCATGTATGTCGATGTTTGTATAAGTCATGTATAAGTGGAACATGATGTTTTGCATACAATTTCTGGTTGATGTTGTTAGATAGATAAATAAATACCTGATATTGTATGTGATGTGATACATGTTGTTGGACATTTATGTAATGTTCTTGACCATGTTGATAAGGTTGGAATCTGTTTTAATTTATCATTTTTTTTATAATGTTGTTAATTAGTACTTGAACGCATGTTTTTTTTGGGTAATCTTGTTTGTTGTGGTAGGGTGTCTCATCATGAGGTTGGAAGAGAGCATTAGGTTTGCCAAGTATATAGGGACATAGGACATATGTATGTGTATGTTCTTTTTTAATCCAAGATATCTGATTATAGCTTGTGCTTATGCATATATGTTTGGAGAATGTGAATAACATTTTGAGAGTAGTCATGTTGTGACAGGAGGTAGTTCTAGGAGGTAGGAATGTGATGAGAGAGTGCTTGAGTTAGGTCTCGAGTAGCCGGTGGTGCCTCAGATCATCCCAACAACCTTGGCCAATCTAGTGTTTTAGTCCATGTTTGGATAGAGAGCTCAACTTTTTATGAGATGAGACCAGGAGTGTTGTCGTAGTGGTCTCCGAGTAAGGGAAGAGGCTATAGTTTTCCTCTAGTAGGAGCACACAATGCAATAATATGTGTCAATGATAGGGCAATCAAGGCTGTAATATGATTCGAGGACTTGTCACAAATGTGGATAAGTAGGGTATATCAGGTGTGCTTGTCCTATGAAGGATGAGGAAGTGACACATCAATTGAGGTAGAGTAAGTGAGGATCCAAGAAGATGTAGTTCAGTAGTGGTGGCGGAAGAGGATGCAGTCATATGTAGTAGGTAGAATCCTATGGACTAGCGAGTAGAGGATGTATTGAAAAACATGCGACAACTAGATTCATATTCTATGAGTCAGCTGGAGGGAGTGGTCAATCCATGGGTCATGATAGGATAGATGGGACTTTTTTATTTTGACTTCTCTGCATCTTCTTGTGTATTTGTTTTAGTGGATGTGGGTGTAACACACTCTTTTATCACTAGAGAGGTGATAAGTAGTGGTTATCTGCCTATTTGTAGTAGATCTAAAGTCTTCGACTAGAAACCTCCTTAGTTGGTACTGATGAGTTGAGGGAGGTGTGTCCATCTTATGTCCTTTCTTTCTCTGGACACAACATTTAAGTGGATGTTATGCCACTTTACATGCATGGGTTTGATGTGATCCTATGGATGGATACTTTGGAGAAGTACAAGGTTGTTTTGGATTGTAGTTCTAAGGTGGTGACCATTTGTGAAGGAAATGTTCCATGGATCTTTCAAGGAGATAGTAAGATTCTTCATACATATTTGGTGTCATCTATGATAGCAGAGAGGTTGATGGCACACGGGTGTGAGGCTTTCCTGGCACATGTTTTGGATACCAAGGTGAGGATTCCTAGTATCCATGAGGTGTTGGTAGTGTTAGAGTTTGAGGATTGTCTTTTATGAGGATTTTTCTAGTGTTACCCATCCTACAAAGATTGATTTTGAGATCAATCTTATTCCAGGAATACAACCCATAGCACATGCACCTTATAGAATGGTAGAAACAGAGATCGAGGAGTTGAATAAATAGTTATAGGAGTTTTTGGAGAAGGGTTTCATCTAACCAAACACTTCCACTTGGGTTTCTCCCGTATTGTTTGGGAAGAATAAGGTTGGATATATGAGGGCATGCATAGACTACCATCACTTAAACAAGGTCATGATAAAGAACAAGTATCCATTTCAGAGGATTGATGATCTATACGACTAGTTGAGAGGTACTATACCATTCTCAAAGATAGATCAGTGATCATGATATCACCAATTGAGGATCAAGGCATGTCACATACCCAAGTCTACTTTTATGATTAGGTATTGTCATTACAAGTTTGTGGTTATTATAACATCCCTGACCTGGGTTATGTTTTAACCCTAGGTGTTTTGTTTAAGAAAGTTGATTAGATTCTTGCTCTTATATTTTGAAAAGTAATTAAGGCTCAAGAGGAATTTATATATCAATTTTAGTCCATTTTGAACTATGTTGAAAGTAATATTTTACTTTCTATGGACTAAAGTGCAAATTACCCAAGCTGAGGGGTTAAATTACAAATTTTGCATGATAAGATGTTCCTCATGTGTTGAAGCATCATGGTAATGAAGATGATGCAGAGGTATGGCTAGTGAAAGCCTAAGTACCAAGAAAGAGCTGATAAAGCAATGTTTGTGCATTAAAACCTAGTTTTGGTGTAATGTGCAATTTACCCAAAACCCAAGGTTCAATATGCAATTTACCACTTCAATAAGGTCCTTAATATTCTTAGAATCTTTTAGAGGAAAGAAAATGAGAGGGGCATCTCATTTGAACTACTTTGAAGGAGAGAATCTTGATATTAAAATAATCAAGATTAAAGAATAATTGAAATAATGCAAAAATAATTATATTAAATGGATTGCCCTTCAACCAAAATTGTGTTTGTTGAAATGCACATATATGGACGTCCTTGTTCCTTGCAAAGGAAAAGTAAATATCTACGTGAGTGGAGAACCCACTCACATTAAGAAAGTAAAAAGAATTATCCACTAACTTATGGATAATTACTATTATAAAGGTTAAGGTGCTTAATTTCTATTCCCTTAATTCATGGATAATGGAAGGGAGTTCGGTGGGGATAAAGATACCTTTGCATGCAAATAACCATAGGGGGAAGAGGTGGCACCAATTACGGAAATTAAAAGATTGGTATGAGGCATTTTCTCTCTCATTGATTTTCTTATAAAACACCCTTTACAACTCAAACGAAAGACATTTTCGAATCCACTTCTTCTCTTTGCTTGAAAAAATGATCAAAGGAGCTAGGAGTAGTAGTAAGACGACCCCAACCTATTGGTAAGCTTATTGATCCTCTTTCACCTTGATTTCATGGTGGAAATGACAAATCAATGCATGATTTCTTCTTATCTCGATCCCATCTTCAATTCTAACCATTCCTTTTCACTCAAAATCTTGAGGAACGAACTTTGTGGTGTGAAAAAACTCTTTTAACCATTGGTGATAGAAAGCTCCAAGATTTTAATCTCAATTGGAGGAGGGTTATATAACTTGAACCCTTATTCATTGTTATTGAAATTCAATTTCTCAATCAATTATGTTCAATTGCTGTTCTAGCAATTCCTTTGATTAATTGATGCAACTATCATGATAATGGTAGTAGTTTTCAATGGACTAAGGTTTGATGATGATAACATCATCTTAGGCTCACTTTCCAACAATTTTGTATTGCAAATGGATTTAAGACCTTGGGCCAAACGGTTTGCAAACCGTTTGAAGGTTTGGACTCCAAACCATTTAGAAGGGTTGACCATTTGGATGGGTTGACTGTTTGAGGTCAGGACCCTAGTACATGTTGGATGATGATCTAATGGATCCAATTGATTAATTCAATATATGGACAATCCTCCAATTGGAAACCCTAATCGGGTTAAGTGCTGAAATTTCAATTGGTTGAATTAAAACCTTTGGGTTGACTAACCCAAACGGTCTTAAGACCATTTGGAGGTCACCCAAATGGTCTCAAGACCATTTGGAGGTCAACCAAGACCATTTGGAGGTCTAGGGTTGAGTATGGTTGAGTATTTGAAGATCCAGAGATATCAAATTGAAATGCCATCAATAGCTAATTTGATGATCGATTCAATGATGCAAACCCTAGTTGATTCTCACAAATTTCATTAAAGTTATGAGTCAAACGGTCTCACGACTATTTATAGGTCATCAAATGACCTTATGACCGTTTTAGGTCAGGTCATATTAGAATTTGATGATGATTCATTGATTCTAATTGAGTTAGTTCCACAATGTTAACCATTGAAGGTTCCTCGATTTCAAAACCCTAATTGATGGTTTCTTGAGTATAAATCCTAGTTCAATTGGGTTCAAAACCCTAATTGATGGTCCAAGTGAAGGATGATTCAATTGCTCAATTGATGAATGAATCAAGGAGTCAATTGATAGGCAGTTCATTGATGAAAACCTTGAATTATTTAAGTGTTGAAAGACCTTTTTGGTCCATTCAGTTTTGAGAGGATTTGGACCAAATGGTCTTAAGGCCGTTTAGGTCCAAACAGTCTCAAACCATTTGGAGACCCAAGCCCATTCAGTTTCAATACATTTCTTGCTTAAATGGTTTCAAGGGCAATCTGCCCAAACGGTTTCAAACCATTTGAACTTAGAGAAACTAAGACCGTTTAGGGTCTAATTAATCAAAATCGTTTGAGGTTCAACATGATTAATCCATTTGTATATCTAATGTAATTAAAGATTCAACCGGTCAATTTACTTGGATACCTCATGTCATTGAAGGTTCAATTGATCGAATCTTCTGGACACCTAATGTATTTAGATCGTTGATACCATTAGTGGGATTAATCATTGATGCATAAGGATGCAATAACTCGATACATCATGCTAACCCTAAATGCATGTTTTTGAATAAAGAGTAGGCTCAATCAAATAAAGAATTGAGTAGTGGACATCCTAGAAGATGATGAGAGAGAGAGGTTCATACATGTAAGGTAATCTTGTAGCAATCAAACCTAACACATTCAAAATGAGTATGACATACAATTGAGGGTATCATCCTTGATAAAGAAATCATGAAATCCTAACTGAGTCAATTGATCAACTCAAACCCTAATTTAGGGAAATTCTGGGTGAAACCCTAATTTAGGAGGATGATGTGATATGTATTTAGGGTAATGACATGAGTAACCCTAATTCAGGGTATTTTGAATATAAACCCTAATCTGGAGGTGATGTGGTGTGAATAGTAAACCCTAATTCTAAAAAGGTCAAAGGTGTGTGAAACCCTAATTCTGGGTTATACAATATAGCAAGAAACTCTAATCTTGGACAATGAAATGATGAATCATTGGTCCTAATTGTACAAGGGGGATGTGTAACCCTAATTGAAATGAAATGGGAAACCCTAACCCTGGTAAGGGAATAGTGGTGTTACCCTGGAATAGCATGGAACTGAAATATGATTGATATATCTGTTATCATGTATGCTAACCATGTAGGTATCATGAGATGATGAACATAGCCAGGTATGAGATATAATGCTTTGTTTATTGAAATTATTTATTGGGCCTTATGTGCCATAATATGCCTTGTTGCCTAGTAAGAGGTAATAAGAGAATTAATGGGCCTTAAGTGCCATGAGAGATGCTTATGTAGTAAGTATCATGTTTACCTTATTCAAATGACCTTAAGGCGATAATTACCTGAGAAAGTGGTAACAATGCTCAGTAATGAGCTAAGGGTTTAAATACCCAGAACCATATGTTTATGACATTGAGTTGTGAAGGTATGATAATTTCTAGTATTGAGATGAGGGATTGAGATCCCAATGTATTTTAAAGATTGAGAAGTAACCGAGGAAAATAGTACATGTTTCTTTATAGCATTTTTCCTAATAAGTTATGTTTGAAAACTTGGCTGATGCTAAAAGAATATGATAATTTACTTAATTAACCAACTGAAAGCTATTCATGTAGTGCTCTAACCATAGATCCATCATCGTTAGTAGTTGGTGATGGTGAAATAGCTTTTCTTACGAGATCTCCTGGACGTCGCATATTTTTGAAAATGTGGGGGTAAATGGGCAAAAATATCCGTACGTATAAATGGGGGAATTGATGGAAGGTAAACATTAAAACACGCAATCCTTCATTATATGTTCCTGGATGGATGTATCACTGATCTCCTGATGATGTTAATGCCGAATCGATGGAGGAAAATATGAAATCTCTCAATTGTGAAGAGAGTACAGCCCCCACTGTAACTCTATAGCGAAGATGCCACTATACCCTTGCAAGCTATGTAGCAGAGACATAAGATGTCATGCATGTAATCTTGCATTGATCGAGATGTGGGAAGTCTTGGAAGCCAGCTCTTCCATTTGACTTTGTATGGTACCAATTTCAACTTAACAATGGTCGGTTGGAGAATAAGCGGTATACCTCATCTCCTCAGAGCTTAAGTATGTTTGTAAGATGTAATCAATCATGTAGAGTATTTGCATAAGATTGAAATACGAGAACCACTGGTTGATGTTATCCTGCTTAGCATGTCCTTGATACATAAATGTTACTTATGTTCTTTAATTCCTTATTGAATAAGAGACATTCTGCCTTATCAAATTATAGTTGAAATACTTGAATAGGATTGTTGCTCTAATCTACATAGATATTGATTTATCTACCATTGAAATATATTATCCCACTGCTCAGTTTATTTTTGTTAAACTGTAATAATAATGTTTACGGCGGAGAGTTATATCTCTCGCTGGGGCAATTGTATAATTGTCTCACCCCCGTGGAATCCAACATTTTTAGGTAGACGCAGACAAAGAGGCAGAACCTCTATAACAGGGGAAGAGCAGCAGCAGCAACAACAGGGACAACAGTGATATCCCAGGTGGGGATACTGGCTATCAAGCATTGTACAGATAGTCTTATGTGTCTTCTCTATACTCTCAGGTCCTAGGAGTCAGTAGATAGTGTTTTCAAATCGATCTGATATTTCGGTTGGATGCTTCAAGGATTTTGTTACTTGTGCTTTTTAGCAAAGTAATGATGTATATATATTCCTCGAGAAGAGATGGTACATGGAATGTACAATGTGGACCAGTATGTAAATACAATACTTTGGTTCTTCTTTAAAGAGTTTTCCTAAGAATGGATCTTTTTATAAAATGGTTTTAATTTTCAGTGATTTTCAGTAATCCACTGCTAACGACCGCTTCCTCTTAGTTAATAATGTTTTGTTCGAATGGTGTGCCACAATTAGTGGTATCAGAGCTCTAGGTTTGTTGAGTCTACAGAGACATAGGATTAAGGTCGTTGAGTCTGTTCTAGTGTCTTCCAGTTTATCTGATAGTGTCTTCTGCTCATATAGGAGAAGAAGAACTTGAAGATGTCTGGATCACATGATGAACATGCTGTTGAGAGCAGCGTTGCTGCACCAGGAGGAGGTGCAAGGGATCAAGCTAGGGAGGAACCCGTGCCTGAGATTCCTCAACTTGATCAACTTGCATTAGAGAACCCATCTTTCCATACCCTGTTTGGGCAGTTTATGGTGACCATGACACTTATGGCATACAGAATGCCACTGTAAGGACCCTGACCTGCGTTTAGGGTTTACCCTGTTTGTTTTGCTTGATCTTGGTGCTTTGGTGCTTGCTAATCACCTTTAGTGGTGATTAGGGTTTGGTTGTGCTTTGTTGAGAGTTCGAGGGGCTACTTGCAAATAACCCAAGTTTAGGGTTTTGTGGGCAAGTTTGCCATCTTATGAGATGTTTTCCCTCTTTGCTTCCTCTAGGGTTGAGAGGAAGGCTTGGGCTTGTTGTTTGAGTCCTTTGGGCCTGAGTTGAGCTTGTTTGGGCTTTGGAGTTCCTTGTTTGGGCTTGCTTGAGCCTTGTGTCGCCCAGGGCAGGTGGTGTGTCGCCCAGTTGCTTGGTGTGTCGCCCAATAGCTCTTGTTGTGTCACCCAGTTGGCTTGGCTTGGTTGATGGACACATGGTGCACATCTTGTACAAGTGCCTTATGGCTTGCATGAGAGGTGGCTTGAGTTGGTGGACATGTGTCCCTTGGGTGGACGACACATAGCATGGTTGTACCTTGGTTTCTCCTCCCCTTCTTCCTATATAGGTAGCTTTTCTCCTTGCCTTAGTCTCCTTTGCTCTTTTGGTCTCCCCTCCACCCTTGGTGCACGATATCCCTCTCCATCTTGTTTGTGTTGGCCGATACACTTCCTTGGAGCTGAAGTGGTGGCCGATACACCTTCCTGGAGCAGCCTGGTGGACGATAGATTTGGACCTTGGAGTGCTTTGGAGCTTTGGTGTCCGACAACCTTGGAGCTCAAAGTGCATCTTATTCCTTGGAGCTTAAGGCGGGTTGCATAGTTTCTAACCCTAACTCTCTTACCTCTAGCTTTAACCTTGTTACATGTTAGTAGACTAGCTTTGTTATGACCCGTTTTAAAGCCTATTGGTAAGCAGTATGAATTGAGCCTAATTAAAGTTATTTGAGTTAATTTATGTGCTCATGAGGTAGTTAGTGAATCATTAACTTGATTTAGTTGAATCAAGCACATAAGATCAATTGGTGCATAATTAAGATGATTAATTTGAGTAAATTAATAATTGGATGCAATTGGAATGTTGAATCAGTAAAACAGTATAATTAGCTTGATTTCATGCCTTGGGATTGTAGAGGGCCTCATTCTTGAAAAGCTGCAAAATAAATCCTGTTATTTGGACCTCCGAGGAAAAAGTTATGATGATTTACAATTTCTGGGGTCAATTTAGCAATTTTTCCAAAACTTTCACCTTATAATCGTTTCTTTTCTTTTCATTTCCTTTACGGTTATCTTCTTCTAGCAGCCGCCTTCTTGGGTCGGCGCACAGGGCCGATTTGAGCGCCCGATGAGATGAGGAGCAGGCAACCTTGGCCTGGCTCCGATTTCACAGCAAGCCACTTCTTTTCTTCTTCTTCTTCCTCTCTTTCTCTTCCCCTTCCTTTTCCTTCTCCGGCTAGTAGCCACCTGCGGCCCTACAGCTTGGGCGGCCGGCACCTGCAGCAAGCCGTAGCTGCGATTTGCAGCAGCTAGGCCACCTTGGGCGCCAAGGCTATAAAGGAGGCTATTTTGAGCTCCGTTTTGGAGATACAAGCAAGAAGATGTAGCTTCTATTCAGATTCGGCCATCGATTTGACCTCTCTGTCAACTGTGCGTGAAGCTGCTAGCAACAGTACCGTGAAATTGAAATACCAAAGGAAGAAGACAATAGAAATTTGCCCGGAATCAGGCCTTGGACGCATCTCCGGACGAATCCGGACAGTCCAAATTTCTATGAGTGGGGTTTCATTTATTTATCATTAATAAACTCAGGCGTTTGAATATTTCCAGTTATGTGCGTGAATTACGCTGATAACAGGCGTCATCAGGCATCGGGCAGCGTTTGGCGTTGCCCGACTTTTTATTTCATAAAATGCTTCTAGACGCTGTTATATGATTTAGTTTAGCATCTGATCAGTGTGGATTGAATCAGTGAATTTATATGGTTCATTGGAACTTGAAATACATAATATGATTGATGAAAATCATAGAATTTCCTGTATTATAACTGCAATGTATACATTGAGCTTAAAATGGATGTGTAGCATCAAAACTGGATAAGTTGATACTGAGTCATGTTTATAGATGACAGATGATATATATATGAGTTTTTAAAAGATGTGTAGAATGTGAAATAAGTATGAAATGTGATATTCCTGTTTAAATGGTTATATGTTAAATCAGTTAATAGACTTAGGTGCCCTAACACCGTAGAACCCCTTTGAGAGGTCTGCACCTTAGGGGTGAAACTCGTGTCCAACATCAACTGGTTGAGTAATTCTGGTGGCACGAGGATTGATACACAGTGTCCAACACCAACCGATTAAGTAATTTCGGTGGCACTGGGAAAAAGAATATAAATAAGGTAAAGGGTTATCCAACACCAACCGGTTGAGTAATTCTGGTGGTAACCCAGTGTTGACTCCCTGCGCCTCTGTGCTCAGGTTAGAGGAGGAGTCCAGAGCACTCGTGGTGAGTGCAGAGGAGGCCAGAGAGCCTGTGGGTCCTGTAGCAGACCAGGACGAGAAGTTAGACTTAGCATTTCCCGGGTGTGTCGCTAAGTCTTGTACAGTGGGATCGTAGTTCGCTATAGATCTTTGTATGCAGAGTACACTGCATATGATTGGGGCATAATAAAATATAAATATGAATCACATAGGATCACAGTAAATTTAATATGTTAAGAAATAGAATTTCTATGCCAATTCTCTATAATTGTTTAATTGTTGAAGACATCTAATGTTGCGTAGAAATGAGATAGTTATCTGTAAATCTGCTGTGACATTTGAACTGCCATGTTTAATATTGCATTTATGCTTTATTTCAATTTTACATAATTGATGAGTTGTTTAGTGATAGCTAAATGAAGGGCTATTCACTGAGCGAGTAGGCTCATACCTCTACTCAAAACATTTTCAGGTCATCATCAGCAGCAGGAATCTGAAGGATCCTTTCATCCTAACGCTTAGTCTTTAGAAGGTATACGTAGTTAGTAGTTAGAGGTCTCTTAGTCCTTCCTCTCGATCCTTGGGACATGGCGTGAGTCAGAGAGAGTATGTATGTGGAATATGTATAAAGATGTAAATTAACTGTTATGTTTACTTTATGTTGAACAATGTAATTTGTTGTAGACTTTCTTTATATTGCTAGTCAGTTTAATACAAATGCTTCCGCAGTTGGTTTAGATTTAGTTTACATCATAATTCAGATTATCTTTTAATGTCTTTAAAATGTTTTAAAACTTTTGAGTGGTTTGACTTGTGTGTAATCCCTCCGTCGCACTCTAATCTCGTGATTTGTGGGTAATGCGAGATCGGGGTGTGACATCTTGGTATCAGAGCATAGGTTGAGTATATGAATACTCTAAGTCCAGGACAGGGGATGATAAGAGACCAATAGGATTAAGGTTTAGGTGTCTTTCTTCTATCTGTAGTTTTCTAACAGGAAATATTCTGTTATATCATTGCAGATGGCTGGAAGAGGTCATGATCATGATGATCAGGCCGAGAGTCATGTTGGCCCTGATCCTCTGTACTTGGGTCCAGGTGTGGTGACCACGTAGATGAAGCATCTCGTATGTATAAGATGTTTCTGGAGACCAGGGAGAAGTACAAAGATGATAGGCGAGCTTCTACTTCCACCAGCAGTAAGGATCTGATGCGATCTTATGAGCTTGTAAAGAAGCTTGGTGGCACAGAGTTTAGTGGCACTACAGATCCAGCAGAGGCTGATGAATGGTTTAGACAGATAGAGAAGGTCTTTCGCCTGATGGAGCTTCCAGAAGAGAAGAAGATTAATCATGCAGTCTACCTTTTGACAGGCGATGCAGAGTTGTGGTGGCGTGGTGTGGAGGAAAAGAGGAGAGGTATAGAGCTTTCTTGGCAGGATTTCTCTAAAGAGTTCCATCTTAAGTTTTATCCACCTACCTTCCTTAATGAGAAAATCAGGAAGTTACATAACATTAAGCAGGGGAACATGTCAGTTACTGAGTATGAAGCGCTTTTCACTCGGTTAGCGAACTTCTGTCCGCAGCTTGTTCCTAACAACATAGAAAGATGCAGAAGGTTTCAAGAAGGACTAAGGCCAGAAATTCGGCATACAGTTTCTGCTACTAGCAGGAGGAACAGAGAGAACTTTGGTGAGTTTGTTGAGGCTTCTAGATAGGTTGAAGAATCTGTGAATGCTGACAAGGTGCCCGAGTCTAAGAAGAGATCTGCAGATTTCAATAGAGGACAGTCCAGTAGTGGATATAGAGGTGGAGGTAGAGGTTTCTTTTCTAAACTCGGGCGTGGCTTTAGCTGTTTCAGTAGACAGAGATCAGAGGATGTTACTTCTTCTAGAGGCAGAGGGGGATACAACCCAAGGAGATGGGGCAGTGCCGCTAGTGAACAGTCTTCTGGGTCGTCAATGTCAGTGACAGGTCCCCAGGGACCCGGGATACCGCCATATGACAAATGTGGAAGACCACATACTGGTCAGTGTTGGGGTACATATTTTCAAGGTTGTTTTGTCTGCGGACAAGTAGGACATTTCAGAAGGGAATGTCCTCAGCTTCGACAAGCAGCATCACAAGCTTTCCAGCCTCAGCACCCTGATGTTCCGAGTTCTTCTGTAGCTTCTGGTTCCAGAGGTGGTGGAGTATCCAGTGGCAGAAGCGGTCAGAGAGGACAACGTGGCAGAGGGAGAGCTTCAACACGTTTCTTCTCTTTGACACCTCAGGAAGGTATAATCTCTTCACAAGTCGTTACAGGAGAAATGCTTTTGTTTAATAGTATACCAGTTTTAGTTTTGATAGATCTGGGTGCTACTCACTCTTTCATACGACGTTCTTTAGTTGGTGAACTTAACCTGTTAACTCAAGAGTTGGTAGATGAGTTAGTGTTGAGGGTTCCACTAGGTGGACCAACTGTTTTGACTGAGTTCTGTCCCAGATGTTTGCTATCTGTTGGAGGTTACACCTTTGCTGCTAATCTCATACCCTTGGATGTCAATACTTTTCAAGTCATCTTGGGTATGGATTGTCTTGAGACATATCGAGTGCAACTCGATTTTTGGAAGAAGGAAGCTACCTTTCAACTAGGTGAATTTTCTTGTGTCTTTATTGGAGACAGGAGAGTTCTGCCTACATGCATAGTATCAGCTGCTGTAGCTGATAAGATGTTACAGAAAGGATGTGAAGCGTTCCTTGCTCATGTGGTTGACACCAGAGCAGAGAAAAGCACCGCCAGTGTTTATGATGTGCCTGTGGTTCGTGAGTTTTCTGATGTTTTTCCAGAAGAGTTACCAGGCTTACCTCCTGTCAGAGACATTGATTTTGAGATTCAGGTATATCTAGGTAGTCATCCAGTAGCACTTCCAGCCTATAGAATGGCACCTGCAGAGTTGAAGGAACTCAAGGTGCAGCTGCAGGAGTTGCTGGATAAGGGTTTTATTAGACCCAGTTCTTCACCGTGGGGTGCTCCAGTCCTGTTTTTTAAGAAAAAGGATGGTACCATGTGTCTCTGTATAGATTACAGGCAACTGAACAAGATCACTATTAAGAACAAGTACTCTTTGCCGAGAATAGACGATCTATATGATCAGTTGCGCGGAGCAGTGATCTTCTCTGAAATAGATTTGAGATCTGGATATCATCAACTTAGGATAAAGGCTTTTGATATTCCCAAAACAGCTTTCAGAACCAGGTATGGGCATTATGAGTTTTTGGTCATGTCGTTTGGGCTGACCAATGCCCCAACAACCTTTATGGATATGATGAATCGGATTTTCAAACCGTTCCTAGATCAGTTTATTGTAGTCTTTATAGATGATATTCTGATCTACTCCAGAGACGATGTATAGCATGAGCAACACCTGACAGTAGTGTTGCAGTTGTTGAGGCAACACCAGCTGTATGCTAAGTTTAGCAAGTGTGAGTTCTAGTTGGCTGAGGTAGCATTTCTTGGACATGTTATCTGGAGAGATGGAGTTAGCATTGATCCTAAGAAAGTTGATTCTGTGCTTCAGTGGGAACAGCCTAAGACTCCTACTGAGATCAGAAGCTTCTTGGGATTAGCAGGTTATTACAGAAGGTTTATACAGAACTTCAGTGTTCTAGCATCACCTTTGACACGTTTGATGAGGAAGAATACATCGTTTGTTTGGTCTGATAACTGTGAGAAGAGTTTTCAGATCTTGAAGAGGAAGTTGACTACAGCGCCAAGGTTGGTTTTGCCAGAAGCAGAAAAGGGTTATACAGTGTTCTGCGATGCTTCCAGGAGAGGCTTGGGCTGTGTACTGATGCAAGAAGGCAAAGTTGTGGCTTACACATCTAGACAACTTAAGAAGAATGAAGAGAATTACCCTACTCATGATCTGGAATTGGCTGCTACAGTTCATGCTCTTAAGACATGGCGTCACTACCTGTATGGTGAGACATGTCAGGTGTTCACAGACCATAAGAGCCTGAAGTATATCTTCACTCAGAAGGATTTGAATTTGAGACAACGCAGATGGCTTGAGCTGATCAAAGACTATGATGCGACAATCGATTACCATCCTGGTAAAGCGAATGTTGTGGCAGATGCCTTGAGCAGAAAGTCAAGTTCAACAGCATATGCATTTTCTATGGCATGTTTCAAAAGAGACTTGCTTGTAGATATGCGAAAGTTGAACTTAGACTTGGATGTGACTGGACAGAGTGGGTTGATTGCTCAAATGCAGGTAAAAACCTACTTTCTATGATCAGATTAAGGAATTGCAACAGAGTGATAATGAGTTGTGGCAGGTTATGCAGGATATGTCGGAAGGTAAAAGGTCAGAATTTAGGTTTTCTGACGATGGTGTGTTGTATCTTCATGACAGGTTGTGTGTACCTGGGAACAGTGAGCTGAAAGAGCAAATTCTTGAAGAAGCGCATGCTTCTATGTATGCTATGCATCCAGGTAACACGAAAATGTACAGGAATCTCAAAGAGCTGTACTGGTGGTCTGGTATGAAAAGAGATGTGGCTGAGTACGTGGCTAGATGTGGAGTGTGTCAGCAGGTTAAAGCTGAGCATCAGAAACCTGCTGGTACCTTACAGTCGCTTCCTATACCTGAATGGAAATGGGAACACATCACGATGGATTTTGTGGTAGGGTTACCCAGAACGCCTCGAGGTTCAGACTCGATATGGGTGATTGTGGATAGACTAACTAAGTCTGCTCACTTTCTTCCTGTCAAGTCAACCTTTGATGTTACAAAGTTGGCCAAGGTTTATGTGGACGAGGTAATCAGATTACATGGAATTCCAGTTTCCATTATTTCTGACAGAGATCCTAAGTTTACATCTAGGTTCTGGAATCAGCTACATCGTGCGTTGGACACAAAGCTGAGGTTTAGTACAGCGTTTCACGCGCAGACAGATGGTCAGTCTGAGAGGACCATTCAGACTCTTGAAGACATGCTGAGAGCATGCATGCTACAGTTCAGAGGTAACTGGGAAGAACACTTAAGCCTGATGGAGTTTGCATATAACAACAACTACCATTCTAGTCTTGGAATGGCCCCATATGAAGCTCTATATGGTAGAAAGTGTAGATCACCAGTTTGTTGGTACGAGGTTGGCAAGAAAGAAATTCTTGGACCTGAGATAGTCGATATGACTACAGAGAAGATATCTGTGATCAGGGAGCAGTTGAAAGCTGCTCAGGACAGGCACAAAAGTTATGCAGAGAGACGACGTCGACCTCTTGAGTTTGAGGTTGGTGACGAGGTTTATCTGAAAGTTTCACCGTGGAAGGGAGTGTTGAGGTTTGGTAAGAGAGGCAAATTGACTCCTAGGTTTATGGGCCCATATCCTATCATTGAGAGGATTGGACCTGTAGCCTATAAGTTGGATTTTCCATCTGAGTTAGCTAATCTTCATGATGTGTTTCATGTGTCTATGCTTAAGAAATGTTACCCTGGTACGGAAAAGATAGTTAACCCAGAACCTGCACAGCTTAGATCGGATGTGTCCTATGTTGAGGGACCAATCCAGATAGTTGATCAGAGGATCAAGAAGCTTAAGAACCGTGAGATACCGTTGGTGAAGGTTCTGTGGAGGAATCATAACCTTGAAGAAGCTACGTGGGAGCTTGAATCTGAGATGCGTAGCAAGTTTCCTTTTCTCTTTTAGGAATTTTGGGACGAAATTCTTATAAGGGAGGGAGATTGTTATGACCCGTTTTAAAGCCTATTGGTAAGCAGTATGAATTGAGCCTAATTAAAGTTATTTGAGTTAATTTATGTGCTCATGAGGTAGTTAGTGAATCATTAACTTGATTTAGTTGAATCAAGCACATAATATCAATTGGTACATAATTAAGATGATTAATTTGAGTAAAGTAATAATTGGATGCAATTGGAATGTTGAATCAGTAAAACAGTATAATTAGCTTGATTTCATTCCTTGGGATTGTAGAGGGCCTCATTCTTGAAAAGATGCAAAATAAATCTTGTTATTTGGACCTCCGAGGAAAAAGTTATGATGATTTACAATTTCTGGGGTCAATTTAGCAATTTTTCCAAAACTTTCACCTTATAATCGTTTCTTTTCTTTTCATTTCCTTTACGGTTATCTTCTTCTAGCATCCGCCTTCTTGGGTCGGCGCACAGGGCCGATTTGAGCGCCCGATGAGATGAGGAGCAGGCAACCTTGGCCTGGCTCCGATTTCACAGCAAGCCACTTCTTTTCTTCTTCTTCTTCTTCCTCTCTTTCTCTTCCCCTTCCTTTTCCTTCTCCGGCTAGTAGCCACCTGCGGCCCTACAGCTTGGGCGGCCGGCACCAGCAGCAAGCCGTAGCTGGGATTTGCAGCAGCTAGGCCACCTTGGGCACCAAGGCTATAAAGGAGGCTATTTTGAGCTCCGTTTTGGAGATACAAGCAAGAAGATGTAGCTTCTATTCAGATTCAGCCATCGATTGGACCTCTCCGTCAACTGTGCGTGAAGCTGCTAGCAACACTACCATGAAATCGAAATACCAAAGGAAGAAGACAATAGAAATTCGCCCGGAATCAGGCCTTGGACGCATCTCTGGACGAATCCTGACAGTCCAAATCGCTGTGAGTGGGGTTTCATTTATTTATCATTAATAAACTCAGGCGTTTGAATATTTCCAGTTATGTGCGCGAATTACGCTGATAACAGGCGTTATCAGGCGTCGGGCAGCGTTTGGCGTTGCCCGACTTTTTATTTCATAAAATGCTTCTAGACGCTGTTATATGATTTAGTTTAGCATCTGATCAGTGTGGATTGAATCAGTGAATTTATATGGTTCATTGGAACTTGAAATACGTAATATGATTGATGAAAATCATAGAATTTCCTGTATTATAACTACAATGTATACGTTGAGCTTAAAATGGATGTGTAGCATCGAAACTGGATAAGTTGATACTGAGTCATGTTTATAGATGACAGATGATATATATGAGTTTTTAAGAGATGTGTAGAATGTGAAATAAGTATGAAATGTGATATTCCTGTTTAAATGGTTATATGTTAAATCAGTTAATAGACTTAGGTGTCCTAACACCGTAGAACCCCTTTGAGAGGTCTTCACATTAGGGGTGAAACTCGTTTCCAACATCAACTGGTTGAGTAATTCTGGTGGCACGAGGATTGATAGACAGTGTCCGACACCAACCGATTGAGAAATTTCAGTGGCACTGGGAAAAAGAATATAAATAAGGTAAAGGGTTATCCAACACCAACCGGTTCAGTAATTCTGGTGGTAACCCAGTGTTTACTCCCTGCGCCTATGTGCTCAGGTTAGAGGAGGAGTCCAGAGCACTCGTGGTGAGTGCAGAGGAGGCCAGAGAGCCTGTGGGTCCTGTAGCAGACCAGGATGAGAAGTTAGACTTCGCATTTCCCGGGTGTGTCGCTAAGTCTTGTACGGTGGGATCGTAGTTCGCTACAGATCTTTGTATGCAGAGTACACTGCATATGATTGGGGCATAATAAAATATAAATATGAATCACATAGGATCGCAGTAAATTTAATATGTTAAGAAATAGAATTTCTATGCCAATTCCCTATAATTGTTTAATTGTTGAAGACATCTAATGTTGCGTAGAAATGAGATAGTTATCTGTAAATCTGCTGTGACATTTGAACTGCCCTGTTTAATATTGCATTTATGCTTTATTTCAATTTTACATAATTGATGAGTTGTTTAGTGATAGCTAAATGAAGGGCTATTCACTGAGTGAGTAGGCTCATACCTCTACTCAAAACATTTTCAGGTCATCATCAGTAGCAGGAATCTGAAGGATCCTTTCATCCTAACACTTAGTCTTTAGAAGGTATACGTAGTTAGTAGTTAGAGGTCTCTTAGTCCTTCCTCTCGATCCTTGGGACATGGCGTGAGTGAGAGAGAGTATGTATGTGGAATGTGTATAAAGATGTAAATTAACTGTTATGTTTACTTTATGTTGAACAATGTAATTTGCTGTAGACTTTCTTTATATTGCTAGTCAGTTTAATACAAATGCTTCCGTAGTTTGTTTAGATTTAGTTTACAGCATAATTCAGATTATCTTTTAATGTCTTTAAAATGTTTTAAAACTTTTGAGTGGTTTGACTTGTGTGTAATCCCTCCGTCGCGCCCTAATCTCGTGATTTGTAGGTAATGCGAGATCGGGGTGTGACAAGCTTAGTTCCTTTCTTGTGCACCTTGCTTATATATACCTTAGTGGCCGATATCCCTCTCTTGGGTTTTAGGGTTCCTTGTATACCTTGCTTTTTAGGGTTTGTGCTCCCTTGTGTTGGAGGTTGAAGATGACCTAGGGTTGGGCGATATCCCTTCCTTGTGGGTGTGTTGGGCGACACCCTTGTCCTTGAGTTGAACGATATCAGTTTTCTTGGTGTTGGGCAACACCCTTCCTCTTGGGTTGGACGATAGGTTGACCTAGTATGGATGTTGGCCTACATGGTGACCATGTTGGGCGATATGGTTCCTTGGGTTGAGCAACACCTTTGTTTTTGAGTTGGACGGCATGGTGTTCCCCTTGGTGGACGATATGGTAGCTGGTGTTGGACGACATGATGAGTCCTTTAGGCTGGCCGATACCCTTGCCCTTGAGTTGGGCGATAGGGTGAGCTAGAGTTTGTTGTCTGATATGGTGAGTACCCTTGGAGATGGGCGATACTCTCTCTCTCTCTCTCTCTCTTGTTGGGCGATATGGTCTGATGGTGTTGGGCGACATGGATGTCCTTGAGTTGGACGATAGAATGGGTGCTCTTGTGTTGAGTTATCTCCTTATCCATGTGGTGGACGATAGGGCCAAGTAGTGCCATGTTGGACGATAAGCTATGTGCCCTGATGGCCGATACCATGATGGCCGATACCATGTTGGGCGACATGCCTTGGGCCATGAGGGCCGATAGGGTTAGTGTGGTGGCCGATACCCATGTTGGGTGATAGGTTTTAGGGAGGGTTGTGTGGCTATAGTGAGGGTATGAGTTTCTTTGGTGACGGTCCCTTATGTGATAGAAGTGGATGTTTATACATTAACCAATAAAATGATGGTGATGTTTGTGATATCATCAATATGTAATATGTTGCCTTGCAAATAATAAGGATGCTAATGGTAGTAATGTATATGATGATAGCCCTCATGTAATAGATGCATGATGTGACCCGTTATGCTTAATTGTTAATGATAATGAAGATGATGATAACTACTCTAGTAGTTTGTTTAATGATAATAATGTTGGTAATAATGATGCTAAGTGACAGTTATGTTAAAGGTTGCTTCATGATAAAGATGACAACAGCTGATGGCAATAGTAATGACCTTTTTAATAATAGTGTTGGTTCTGTATACCCAACATGATTTCTATATACCCTGATTGTTTGTATAATCCTGAGATTTAGGGTAAGCATCAGTATAGTTTGTTAATGATGTACTTAACACACTTGGTTACCAAATAAGTGTAATATTGGTAATTTAATTATCTTGAATGATATTTCATGATAGTGAGCATATTCCTTATGTTGAATCTACAATTATGGCATACCTTAACCTTGCAGGTGATGACTTAGCCATGAAAGGGCTATGTGACATAGGTAATGAGTAACATTACTTTGATAATTGCTCTATAAGATTATGTATGTGATGTGTTGGTCCCATGATGATGATGTGAGCCTTAAGAGGCAGTGACAGTACATGATGAAGGATTGAGACCCTGTGGTATGTGATGATCCTTGAGATGGATCTGGATGGTTGGCAAGAGGCCAAGTGGTAGCATGTGAAGTGGGATCCCTGAGATGGATCAGATTGATGTGTTTTCAATAATATTATGTTCTTTACTTTCTATTATATCTTGCATGTTATACAACTTGGTTGAATCCTGCAATCCATCTAAAAGATACTAATTAATCACAGTGAAAAATATCATGTAGTTTGCCCTGGCCATAGATCCATCATCGTCAGGACTTGGTGATGGTGAAACAGGTTTTCCTACGGGTTAACCTGGAAGCGCATATTGTTGAATATGTGTAGGTTGCTCCCAGCCTGAAAATGAGGAGGTAAGAGTGTAACTTCAGTTGCAGACTCAGATATGTGTGTAGAGCATGGTGAACAGGCCCATGGCTCAGGATATGTGATGTATGGAGCATGAATGCGTTCATGGCTCAGAGCACGGTGATCAGGCCCGTGGCTCAGTTTTACTAGTGCCGTGACCTGTACCAAGGCGGGCTAGAGAATGGATAGCCTATGGAGCTAACCCTGCGGCTTAGACCACTTCAGCATGTGACTGCGGTCCTGCTTGTGTTGTACTCATGTACTGACCATGAGGTGGGAGGTCGTGGAGTCCGACTCTTCCATTGACCATGTATGGCACCGTCTTGGGTTTCGTAATCGAAGGTTGGATTTGAACGGTACGGTTCAAATCCTCAGGGCATAATAAAATGTAATACAGCCGTTTAGTATTTACTAGTCATATCAAATACGAAACATTGGTTGAGGCCTTGTTTGTGTAATATTCTGTTATACCTTGCAGGTCATGTGGTAATCTACCTTATCTTGATAATCAGGTTATATGGCATTATATTCTGTTCTAATAATCCTGTTACATGTTGATATACCTTATCTTGATAATCATATTCTTTTGAAAGACATCTGGTTATAAGTTTTAGTACAGCTGGTATGCTTGCCGGTAAGAATGATCTTGCTATATATATATATAACTGCTTCTGATATATCTGCTCATGTTATAATTGTTGTTATAGTTTCTGTTGCTGAGGTTCTATGGTTGCGGTGGGGAGCTATGTTTCCCACTGGGACAATTGTTCAATTGTCTCACTCCGCTGGTTTACACCCTTTTTAGGTGGTCGAGGTAGACGTGGTCGTGGTTGTGGTGTTGCGGACGAGCAGTAGAAGGCAAGCGATGGACATGCTGCTGTTTTGGATGTTTTGTAGTAGAGTCTAGAGTCACCCCTGTACTCTTAGGTCCTTGGCAGTGTTTTGACGATGTTTCACGAAGATCGTTCGATGATATCTGTATATCCTGCTGTTGGCCGGATGTGGGCCTTTATGTATATATGAACAGGTGGTGAACTCATGTGATGGATGAACAGCTGTTCCTGAGCTGTGGACACATGTCAGATCTTGTGTACATGTTTATATGACATGTTTCTGTGCAGGATGAGGACTGGAAAGTAATAGTTTCACAGTTTATCAGTTTTCCGCAATCGGTTTTAAGTAACCCGTGTTTTTGATAATCTGTGGTTATGGTGTTTTCCGCACGTTTTTGCATAACACCTCGTTATCTGTGTGATAATGGGATGTGTTGCCACAAAGTTTGGTATCAGAGCTTTAGGTTCGCTGAGTCTACAGGGATCTAGGACTAGGTTGAGTCTGTTCTTATGAGTTTCCAGGTTATCTTACAAAAATCTTCTGCCCTCAGCAGAAGAAAAGCCAAGATGTCTGGAAACCACGAAGAACATGCTCCTGAGCATAGTGATGTTGCATCGGTTGATGGAGCAGATGGACGGGCACATGAAGATCGGGTGCCTGAGGTCCCCCAACCAGACCCAGCCATACTTGAACACCCTGCCTACCAACAGCTTATGGGGCAGTTAATGGCTACGATCAATCTCATGGTTGAGTGATTACCAGTGCCTCCTCCGTGAGCACATGTTCCCCATGGAGAAGCATCAGGTATTGGGAAGACCTTTGAGCGGCTTTGCCGAGTCGGAGCTTTGGATTATGCTGGAACGGCTGATCCAGCGGATGCAGATCTGTGGCTGATGAGTCTTGAAAAGGCTTTCCGGATCCTCGACATCCCCGAAGTAGACAAAGTAAAGCATGTTGTCTACCTTTTGAAGGGTAGTGCTGGTCACTGGTGGACCATCGAGGAAGAGAAGCGGCCTGGTGAGGTGATCTGTTGGGAAGTGTTTCCACGCGAGTTCGTCACCAGATACTTTCTGAAGACGTACCTGGATGAGAAGATCAGTCAGTTTGAGAAGTTGCGGCAAGGAACGATGAACATCACCGAGTATGAAGCTAAGTTTATGGATATGTTGAGGTTCTGTCCTCACATGGCGGCGACAGATGATGAACGGATCAGACGTTTCGAGAAGGGTTTGAGTGCTGAGTTGACAACCCCTGTGTCTGCGCTGGAAAACCGAGAGTGGTTTGCTACGTTTGTGGAATCAGTTCGACGGATCGAGAGGACAGTAAGGGAGAAAAGAGAGTCGGTGTCTCTTAAAAGACCTGCTCAGTTTCAAGGACGAAGGTTTGGTGGCTTCAAGAAACCCAAGTTTTCAGCACCGTCAGTGATGAGAAGTGCTGGTGTACCATCTCAGTGGTCTCCGAGTAAGGGAAAAGGTTATGTTTCTTCACCATCTAAGGCACACAGCTCAGCTTCAGTGGCAGTGACAGGGCCATCTAGGCCACGAGTTGACAATAGAGCATGTCATCTCTATGGACAAGTCGGGCATTGGAAGTTCAATTGCCCGAATAGAGATGTTGAAGTGACGCAGCAACCGAGGCAGAGTTTCCAGAAGTCTGAGAGACCACAACCCAGTGGTAGCAGAGGACGAGGACGCGGTCAAGCGTCTCAAGCTGGATCGTCTGCTCAAGGGAGCAGAGGTCGTGGACAGCAAGCTACGGCTCGATTCTATGCCATGAATCAGCCGGAGGCGATAGTCAACCCGCGAGTGGTGACAGGTCAGATGGAGTTATTTCATTCTGATATGTCTTCCTCTTGCTTTATATCTGTTCTGGTTGACCCGGGTGCTACACACTCTTTTATCGCCTATAGTATGCTTGAAAACTGTCATCTACCTGTTAGTTGTAAGAAGGATAGCTTGTTGTTAGAAACCCCTCTTGATGGTTCCTCTTTGCTTCGAGAAGAGTGTCCATCTTGTGTTTTGTCTTTTTTGGGACACAGCATTCAGGTGGATCTCATACCACTTGATATGCATGGTTTCGATGTTATCCTTGGGATGGATACCTTAGAGAAGTATAAGGTTGTCTTGGACTGTGGTTCCAAGCAGGCGGTGTTTGATGTTGCTGGAGAGAAGTGGATCTTCCAGGGAGATAGGAAGATTCTTCCGACGTGTCTGGTGTCAGCTATGGTGGTAGATAGGTTGTTGCGACAAGGATGTGAGGCGTTCTTAGCTCACGTTGTGGATACTGTTGTGGATACCAAGGTGAAAGGCCTTAAACTTGAAGAAGTGTCAGTGGTCTGAGAGTTTGCATATGTGTTTCCCGAGGAGTTTCCTGGTGTTCCTCCACCCCGAGAGATCAATTTTGAGATCAATCTGGTTCCGGGAACCCATCCGATTGCATAGACACCTTATAGGATGGCTCCAGCAGAGATGGTAGAGTTGAAGAAGCAGTTACAAGAGTTGTTGGAGAAAGGTTTCATCAGACCGAGCACGTCACCTTGGGGTGCTCCCGTGTTGTTCATTAAGAAGAAGGATGGTTTGATGCGGTTGTGTATAGACTACCAACAGTTGAACAAGGTCACGATCAAGAATAAGTACCCGTTGCCGAGGATAGATGACCTGTTCGATCAGTTGCGTTGCGCTACAGTGTTTTCGAAGATCGATCTACGGTCTGGATATCATCAGTTGAGGATAAATGCGGATGACATACCAAAGTCAGCCTTTAGGACGAGGTATGGTCATTTTAAGTTTGTGGTTATGCCGTTTCGATTAACCAATGCACCTGCTGCTTTCATGGACCTGATGAACATAGTGTTTCGTCCATTCTTAGATCAGTTTTTTGTAGTTTTTATAGACGACATCTTGATCTATAGTCGGAACCGGCTAGAGCATGAGCAACATCTTCGTCAAGAGTTGACTCTCCTTCGTCAACATCAGTTGTATGCTAAGTTTAGTAAGTGTGAGTTCTGGTTGGATGAAGTGACTTTCTTAGGTCATGTGATATCTGCTGAAGGAGTCAAAGTAGATCCGAAGAAAGTGGAATCCGTTGCGGATTGGGAACAACCGAAGACGCCGACGGAAGTTCGTAGTTTCCTTGGTCTAGCAGGATACTACCGGAGGTTTATCAAGGACTTCAGTTCAATAGCTCTACCGATGACGAAGTTGACCAGGAAGGATGTACCTTTTGTTTGGAATGATCGATGTCAGCAAGCTTTCCAAAGTTTGAAGGAAAAGCTAACCAGTGCTCCAGTGTTGATCTTGCCAGAATCTGGAAAAGGCTATGTTGTTTTCTGTGATGCGTCCAAGAAAGGTTTGGGTTGTGTGCTGATGCAGGAAGATCATGTGGTTTCTTTTGCTTCGCGACAGCTTAAGAAACACGAGGAGAACTATCCGACCCATGACTTGGAGCTGGCAGCAGTGGTTCATGCGTTAAAGATTTGGAGACACTATCTTTATGGAGAAGTGTGTCATATCTTTACAGATCACAAGAATCTGAAGTACATCTTCTCACAACAAGAGTTTAACATGCGACAGTGTCGGTGGATGGAGTTGATCAATGATTATGATTGCACTATCGAGTATCATCCTGGTAAGGTGAATGTGGTAGCAGACGCGCTTAGCAGAAAGTCTTCTACTCCCAAGAAGGCACAGATGAGTTCTTTGGTATGCCATAGGCGGGACATGTTAGTCTCCTTACGGCACATGAACGTACAGATGGAGGTTTCCTCGTTAGCTGGACTTTTAGCATAGATTCAAATCAAGCCCACGTTGAGACATCAGATCAAGGATGCACAGCAAACGGATGATACAGTATAGCTAATCAGATCAGAGTTTGGCAGCAAAAAGCGTGATGGGTTCCATGAGTCCGAGGATGGGGTGGTTTGCTATCATAATAGGATGGTGGTTCCAGATGCTGATAATTTGAGGAAGTTGGTGCTCGAGGAAGCACACACATCGATGTATGCTATGCATCCAGGTGTCACCAAGATGTACCATAGTCTGAAGGACTTGTATTGGTGGCCCGGCCTGAAGAAAGAAGTAGCTGAGTTTGTGGCTAGGTGTGCGGTGTGTCAGCAAGTCAAGGCTGAGCATCAAAAGCTGGCAGGTACGTTGCAACCTTTGCCTATACCGCAGTGGAAATGGGATCATATAACCATGGATTTCGTAGTTTGTCTACCCAGGACAACCAGGATTCATGATTCCATTTGGGTGATAGTGGACAGATTAACGAAATCTGCCCATTTCATACCTGTAAAGACCACGTATACAGCTGAAAAGCTCGCTCGAGTATATGTGGATGAGATAGTTCGTTTGCATGGTGTGCCAGCAACGATAGTTTCTGATAGAGGTCCTCAGTTTACAAGTCGTTTTTGGGAACAGTTGCACAGGGCGATGGGAACGAAGTTGATGTTCAGTACCGCTTTACACCCACAGACAGATGGACAGTCTGAGAGGACTATTCAGACTCTGGAGGATCTTCTTCGTGCTTGTGTTTTGTAGTTCCTAGGCAGTTGGGACGTACATCTCAGTTTGATAGAGTTTGCCTACAACAATAGCTATCAGCGGAGCATTGACATGGCTCCCTATGAGGCTTTGTATGGGAGGAAGTGCATATCTCCTTTGTGTTGGTATGAATCAGGTGAATATCAGCTTTTGGGCCCTGAGTTAGTACAGAAAACGACAAAAAAGATCAAGGTGATACAACAACAGTTGAAAGCGGCACAAGACAGGCAGAAGTCTTATGCAGTCAATCGCCGACGACCCTTGGAGTTCCAGGTGAGAGACAAGGTGTATCTTAAAGTCTCTCCGTGGAAAGGTGTGCTGAGGTTTGGACAGAAAGGTAAGTTAGCTCCCAGATATATGGGGCCTTACTCAGTCATAGCAAGTGTTGGCAAGGTGTCTTATGAGTTAGAATTGCCTCCAGAGTTGCACAGGTTACATCCAGTGTTCCATGTCAATATGCTGAAGAAAAGTCATCCGGATACAGGAACAGTGATACAACCAGTTGAAGTTGAGCTTGACAAAGATGTGACTTATGAAGAGGGTCCTATGATGATCCTTGACAGAAGAGTCAAGAAGCTGAAGAGAAAGGATCTGGTTCTTGTGAAGGTCCTTTGGCATCACCGTGGCGTTGAGGAAGCCACGTGGGAGCTTGAGGAAGAGATGAGGAGGAAGTATCCCTCGCTTTTCTCTTCAGATTTCGGGGACGAAATCCTTTTGTAGAGGTTTATGGCTGTAAGGACCCTGACCTGCGTTTAGGGTTTACCCTGTTTGTTTTGCTTGATCTTGGTGCTTTGGTGCTTGCTAATCACCTTTAGTGGTGATTAGGGTTTGGTTGTGCTTTGTTGAGAGTTCGAGGGGCTACTTGCAAATAACCCAAGTTTAGGGTTTTGTGGGCAAGTTTGCCATCTTGTGAGATGTTTTCCCTCTTTTCTTCCTCTAGGGTTGAGAGGAAGGCTTGGGCTTGTTGTTTGAGTCCTTTGGGCCTGAGTTGAGCTTGTTTGGGCCTTGGAGTTCCTTGTTTGGGCTTGCTTGAGCCTTGTGTCACCCAGGGCAGGTGGTGTGTCGCCCAGTTGCTTGGTGTGTCGCCCAGTAGCTCTTGTTGTGTCGCCCAGATGGCTTGGCTTGGTTGATGGACACATGGTGCACATCTTGGACAAGTGCCTTATGGCTTGCATGAGAGGTGGCTTGAGTTGGTGGACATGTGTCCCTTGGGTGGACGACACATAGCATGGTTGTACCTTGGTTTCTCCTCCCCTTCTTCCTATATAGGTAGCTTTTCTCCTTGCCTTAGTCTCCTTTGCTCTTTTCGTCTTTTCTCCACCCTTGGTGCGCGATATCCCTCTCCATCTTGCTTGTGTTGGCCGATACACTTCCTTGGAGCTGAAGTGGTGGCCGATACACCTTCCTGGAGCAGCCTGGTGGACAATAGCTTTGGACCTTGGAGTGCTTTGGAGCTTTGGTGGCCGACAACCTTGGAGCTCAAAGTGCATCTTCTTCCTTGGAGCTTAAGGCGGGTTGCATAGTTTCTAACCCTAACTCTCTTACCTCTAGCTTTAACCTTGTTACATGTTAGTAGAATAGCTTAGTTCCTTTCTTGTGCACCTTGCTTATATATACCTTAGTGGCCGATATCTCTCTCTTGGGTTTTAGGGTTCCTTGTATACCTTGCTTTTTAGGGTTTGTGCTCCCTTGTGTTGGAGGTTGAAGATGACCTAGGGTTGGGCGATATCCCTTCCTTGTGGGTGTTTTGGGCGACACCCTTATCCTTGAGTTGAACGATATCAGTGTTCTTGGTGTTGGGCAACACCCTTCCTCTTGGGTTGGACGATAGGTTGACCTAGTATGGATGTTGGCCGACATGGTGACCATGTTGGGCGATATGGTTCCTTGGGTTGAGCAACACCTTTGTTTTTGAGTTGGACGACATGGTGTTCCCCATGGTGGACGATATGGTAGCTGGTGTTGGACGACATGATGAGTCCTTTAGGTTGTCCGATACCCTTGCCCTTGAGTTGGGCGATAGGGTGAGCTAGAGTTTGTTGGCCGATATGGTGAGTACCCTTGGAGATGGGCGATACTCTCTCTCTCCCTCTCTCTCTCTCTCTCTCTCTCTTGTTGGGCGATATGGTCTGATGGTGCTGGGCGACATGGATGTCCTTGAGTTGGACGATAGAATGGGTGCTCTTGTGTTGAGTTATCTCCTTGTCCATGTGGTGGACGATAGGGCCAAGTAGTGCCATGTTCGACGATAGGCTATGTGCCCTGATGGCCGATACCATGATGGTCGATACCATGATGGCCGATACCATGTTGGGCGACATGCCTTGGGCCATGAGGGCCGATAGGGTTAGTGTGGTGGCCGATACCCATGTTGGGTGATAGGTTTTAGGGAGGGTTGTGAGGCTATAGTGAGGGTATAAGTTTCTTTGGTGATGGTCCCTTATGTGATAGAAGTGGATGTTTATACATTAACCAATAAAACGATGGTGGTGTTTGTGATATCATCAATATGTAATATGTTGCCTTGCAAATAATAAGGATGCTAATGGTAGTAATGTATATGATGATAGCCCTTGTGTAATAGATGCATGATGTGACCCGTTATGCTTAATTGTTAATGATAATGAAGATGATGATAACTACTCTAGTAGTTTGTTTAATGATAATAATGTTGGTAATAATGATGCTAAGTGACAGTTATGTTAAAGGTTGCTTCATGATAAAGATGACAACAGTTGATGGCAATAGTAATGACCTTGTTAATAATAGTGTTGGTTCTGTATACCCAACATGATTTCTATATACCCTGATTGTTTGTATAATCCTGAGATTTAGTGTAAGCATCAGTATAGTTTGTTAATGATGTACTTAACACACTTGGTTACCAAATAAGTGTAATATTGGTAATTTAATAATCTTGAATGATATTTCATGATAGTGAGCATATTCCTTATGTTGAATCTACAATTATTGCATACCTTAACCTTGTAGGTGATGACTTAGCCATGAAAGGGCTATGTGACATAGGTAATGAGTAACATTACTTTGATAATTGCTCTATAAGATTATGTATGTGATGTGTTGGTCCCATGATGATGATGCGAGCCTTAAGAGGCAGTGACAGTACATGATGAAGGATTGAGACCCCGTGGTATGTGATGATCCTTGAGATGGATCTGGATGGTTGGCAAGAGGCCAAGTGGTAGCATGTGAAGTGGGATCCCTGAGATGGATCAGATTGATGTATTTTCAATAATATTATGTTCTGTACTTTCTGTTATATCTTTCATGTTATACAACTTGGTTGAATCCTGCAATCCATCTAAAAGATACTAATTAATCACAGTGAAAAATATCATGTAGTTTGCCCTGGCCATAGATCCATCATCGTCAGGACTTGGTGATGGTGAAATAGGTTTTTCTACGGGTTAACCTGGAAGCGCATATTGTTGAATATGTGTAGGTTGCTCCTAGCCTGAAAATGAGGAGGTAAGAGTGTAACTTCGGTTGCAGACTCAGATATGTGTGTAGAGCATGGTGAACAGGCCCATGGCTCAGGATATGTGATGTATGGAGCATGAATGCGTTCATGGCTCAAAGCACGGTGATCAGGCCGGTGGATCAGTTTTACTAGCGCCGTGACCTGTACCAAGGTGGGATAGAGAATGGGTAGCCTATGGAGCTAACCCTGTGGCTTAGACCACTTCAGCATGTGACTGCGGTCCTGCTTGTGTTATACTCATGTACTGACCATGAGGTGGGAGGTCGTGGAGTCTGGCTCTTCCATTGACCATGTATGGCACCGTCTTGGGTTTCGTAACCGAAGGTTGGATTTGAACGGTACGGTTCAAATCCTCAGGGCATAATAAAATGTAATACAACCATTTAGTATTTACTAGTCATATCAAATACGAAACATTGGTTGAGTCCTTGTTTGTGTAATATTCTGTTATACCTTGCAGGTCATGTGGTAATCTACCTTATCTTGATAATCAGGTTATATGGCATTATATTCTGTTCTAATAATCCTGTTACATGTTGATATACCTTATCTTGATAATCATATTCTTTTGAAAGACATCTGGTTATAAGTTTTAGTACAGCTGGTATGCTTGCCGGTAAGAATGATCTTGCTATATATATAACTTCTTCTGATATATCTTCGCATGTTATAATTGCTGTTTTAGTTTCTCTTGCTGAGGTTCTATGGTTGCGGTGGGGAGCTATGTTTCCCGCTGGGACAATTGTTCAATTGTCTCACTCCACTGGTTTACACCCTTTTTAGGTGGTCGAGGTAGACGTGGTCATGGTTGTGGTGTTGCGGACGAGCATCTTGAGGAGCAGTAGAAGGCAAGCGATGGACATGCTGCTGTTTTGGATGTTTTGTAGTAGAGTCTAGAGTCACCCCTGTACTCTCAGGTCCTTGGCAGTGTTTTGACGATGTTTCATGAATATCGTTCGATGATATCTGTATATCCTGCTGTTGGCCAGATGTGGGCCTTTATGTATATATGAACAGGTGGTGAACTCATGTGATGGATGAACAGCTATTCCTGAGCTGTGGACACATGTCAGGTCTTGTGTACATGTTTATATGACATGTTTCTGTGCAGGATGAGGACTGGAAAGTAATAGTTTCACAGTTTATCAGTTTTCCGCAATCGGTTTTAATTAACCCATGTTTTTTATAATCTATGGTTATGGGGTTTTCCGCACGTTTTCGCGTAACACCTCGTTATCTGTGTGATAATGGGATGTGTTTCCACAGCCACCACCTGCACCGAGGGCACCAACCCACAATGATAGACAAGGAGCGGGCAAAACCTTTGAAAGGCTTTGCTGGGTGGGATCCACAGACTATGATGGTACAGATGACCCAACTGATGCAGATTTGTGGTTGATAGAGTTGGAGAAAGCTTTTAGAATCCTCAACATCCCTGAAGTAGAGAAGGTAAGGCATGCTATATACCTTCTGAAGGGGAGTGCTGGTCATTGGTGGACCATCGAAGAAGGCAAAAGGCCAAGAGTTGAAGTTGGATGAGAAGATCTCTCAATTTGAGAGGTTGAGGCAAGGACAGAAGAACATTAGTGAATATGAAGCTAGGTTCATGGAGCTTTTACATTTCTATCCGCATATGGCATCCACTGATGAGGAGAGGATTTGACGTTTCGAGAAGGGGTTGAATGCTGAATTGACCACTCCTTTGTCTACTCTGGAGAACAGGGAAAGATTTGCCACTTTTGTGGAGTCTGTGAGGCAGATTGAGAGGTCTGTGATCGAAAAGTGACATACTAGTAATAAGAAAGTGTATCCTCAGTTTTAGGGATAAAGGTCCGAGAGTTTCAAGAAGCTGAGATTCTCTATACCACCACCACTACCAAGGTTTAATACCCCAACGTAGTGGACATCAATTAGGGGTAGGGGTCGTTGTTTTCCTCCAAGTAGAGCCCCCAGTAAAGCATCAGCATCAGTGACAAGACCACCCAGGCAAAGTTTGGGAAGTTACAACTGCTTCCAGTGTGGGAGAGGTCAGGACACTTGAAGAGAGATTGTCCTGAGAAAGTCAGAACTGTGACTCAACCCCAAAGGCAGAGTCAACAAGGCTCACAGAGGTGACAGTTTAGTAATAATGCTAGAGGACGTGGACAAGCATCCCAAGATGGATCGTCGGCACCCAACAACCAAGCATAGGGTCAACAACAAGCAACAGTTAGATTCTATGCCATGAGTCAGCCCGAAGCAATAGTCAACCCACGAGTTGTGACAGGTCAGATGGGACTATTTTATTCTGATATGTCTTTGTCCTGCTTTGTATCTGTGTTAATTGATCCAGGTGCTATGCATTCTATTATCACTCGATAGGTGATTCATGACTGCAACATGACTGTCAGTCATAGAGTAGATAGTTTGATGCTAGAAACCCCTTTGTTGGGATTTGTAGTGTTGTGCGGGGTGTGTTCTCCCTGCAATCTTTCCTTTTCTGAACATCGTATTCAAGTGGATCTTATACCACTTGAGATGCAGGGTTTTGATATAATCCTAGGAATGGGCACCTTAGAGAAGTATAAGGTTGTCTTGGACTGTAGTTCCAAGCAGGCTGTGTTCACAGACAATGGTGACACATGGATCTTTCACGGAGACAGAAAGAATCTTCCAACTTGTCTTGTATCAGCTATGGTAGCTGAGAAGTTGATGAGACAGGGATGCTTTGCATTCTTGGCTCATGTGGTAGATACCACAATGGAGAGCCCTCATCCTTCTGAAGTTTTGATTGTTAGGGATTTTGAAGATGTTTTCCTTGAAGAACTTCCAGGTGTTCTGCCGTTCCTAGAGATTGATTTTGAGATTAATCTAATACCAGGCACGCAACCCAAAGCACAAACACCGTATAGAATGGCACCTGTTGAGATGGAAGAGCTCAAGAAACAACTACAGGAGTTTCTTGAGAAGGGTTTTATCCGACCAAGTACTTCACCATGGGGTGCTCCGGTCCTCTTTGTTAAGAAGAAGGATGGGTTGATGTGGTTATGCATTGACTACAGACAGTTAAATAAGGTAACTATAAAAACAAATATCCTCTGCCAAGGATTGATGACTTGTTTGATCAGTTGTGTGGTGCAACTATCTTTTATAAGATAGATATAAGGTCGAGATACCATCAGTTGCGTATTAAAGAAAGTGAAGTACCTAAGTCTGTCTTTAGGACAAGGTATGGTCACTATGAATTCATAGTTATGTCGTTTGGACTAACTAATGCACAAGTTGCATTCATGGAACTCATGAATAGAATCGTTCGACCTTTTCTTGATTAGTGCATAGTAGTCTTTATAGATGACATTTTGATCTACAGTAGAGATGCTCAACAGCATGAGCAGCACCTCCGTCAGGCTTTGACTTTGCTAAGAGAGCATAAATTGTATGCTAAGTTTAGCAAGTGTGTGTTTTGGTTACCAGAAGTTTCTTTTCTTAGACACGTAATATCTTCCTCAGGTATTCGTATTGATCCTAAGAAGGTAGAATCTATCCTGTAATGGGAACAACCAAAGATACCAACAGAAATACGCAGTTTCCTAGGGCTCGCAGGCTATTAAAAGACGTTCATTAAGAACTTTAGTTCTATAGCTTTACCCCTAACCAAGTTGACCAGAAAGGAGGTTCCTTTTGTCTCGAATGACAAATGTCAACATTCTTTCCAGTTGTTGAAAGAAAGGTTAACCAGTGCACCTATGTTAGTGCTACCTGAGCAGGGAAAGGGTATATAATTTTCTGTGATGTATCCAAGAATGTCTTAGGATGTGTGTTGATGCAGGATAAGCAAGTGATTTCTTTTGCTTCGCGACATCTTAAGAAACACGAGGGGAATTATCTGACACATGATCTAGAGCTAGCTGTGGTGGTCCTTGCCTTGAAGATCTGGAGACATTATCTCTATGGAGAAACATTCCAGATTTTCACAGACCATAAGAACCTAAAGTATATCTTCTCACAACATGAGCTGAATATGAGACAATGCCACTGGATGGAATTAATCAAGGACTACGATTGTATAATTGATTATCATCCAGCGAAGGATAATGGGGTAGTTGATGCACTGTGTAGAAAATCATCAACACCAGCTTTAGGTAAAGCACAGTTGAACTCCTTAGTGTGCTCTAAGCGATATATGCTTATCTCTTTGAGGCAAAACAATGTATAGCTTAAGGTATCATTGTTAGCCGGGCTATTAGCTGAGATGCAAGTGAAACCTACTCTAAGGCAGAAGATTAAGGAAGCACAACAAGCTAATACTGTGATTCAACAGATTAGGTCAGAATATGGCAGTGAGAAATGGGATAGCTTCCATGATTCAGATGATCAGGTAGTCTTTTACCATGGTAGGATGGTAGTACCTGATGCCGATAACTTAAGAAAGTTAGTTCTGAAAGAAGCTCATTCTTCAATGTATGCTATGCATCCAGGAAGCAACAAGATGTATCATAACTTGAAAGATATGTTTTGGTGGCCTGGATTGAAGAAAGATGTAGCTGAGTTTGTTATGCGGTGTCCGGTGTGTTAGTAGGTTAAAGTTGAACATCAGAAGCCCGTAGGAACAATGCAACCCTTACCTATACCGTAGTGGAAATGGGATCATGTAACCATGGACTTTGGGGTTGGTTTGCCTAGAACAACCAAAAATCATGATTCCATTAGGGAGATAGTTGATAGGTTGATTAAGATAGCACATTTCCTTACTGTCAAAACAACCTACACTACTGAGAAACTTACACGGATATACATAGATGAGATAGTGCAGTTGCACGGGGTTCCAACTACAATTGTCTCTGATAGAGGTCCCCAGTTTACGAGTCGTTTTTGGGAGAGATTCCATAAAGTGTTGGGTACGCAGTTAAGGTTTAGTACAACCTTTCACCCACAGACAGATGGACAATCTAAGAGGACCATACAAACCTCGGAGGACTTGCTTATGGCATGTTTCCTTCAGTTTGTTGGAAGTTGGGATCTACACCTGAGCTTGATAGAATTTGCTTATAATAATAGCTATCCACATAGTATTGAGATGGCACCATATGAGGCATTATATGGTAGACGTTGTAGATCTCCTTTATGTTGGCATGAAATAGGGGAGTATCAACTTTTGGGTCCTGAGCTAGTACAACAAACAACTGAGAAGATTAAAGTAATACAACAATAGTTGAAAGCTGCCCAAGATAGAAAGAAATCTTATGCTGACAAATGTCATAGACCCTTAGAATTCTAGGTTGGAGACAGAGTATACCTCAAGGTCTCACCTTGGAAAGGTATTCTAGGATTTGGAAAGAAGGGGAAGTTTGCTCCTAGATTTATGAGGCCTTATCCAATCATTGAAAGGATGGGAAAGGTAGCCTATAAGCTGTAGTTACCACCTGAGTTGCATAGATTGCACCCAGTATTCTATATCTCCATGTTGAGAAAGTGTCATCCTGACATTGAGTTAGTTCTACAACTTGTGGAGGTAGAACTAAATGATGATATATCTTGTGTTGAAGGACCTGTGTTGGTTCTTGACATAAGAATTAAAAAGCTGAAAAAGAAAGACATTTGTCTTGTAAAAGTTATCTGGCATCACTGTGGCATTGAAGAAGCTATGTGGGAGCTAGAGGAAGAAATGAGGAGGAAATATCCTACTCTTTTCTCTTAAAGTTTTCGTTGATGATTTCGGGAATGAAATCCTTGTAAGGAGTGGATAACTTGTAACATCCCTGACCTGGGTTATGTTTTAACCCTAGGTGTTTTGTTTAAGAAAGTTGATTAGATGCTTACTCTTATCTTTTGAAAAGTAATTAAGGCTCAAGAGGAATTTATATTTCAATTTTACTCCATTTTGAACTATGTTGAAAGTAATGTTTTACTTGCTTTGGACTAAAGTGCAAATTACCCAAGTTGAGGGGTTAAATTCAAAATTGTGCATGATAAGATGTTCCTCATGTGTTGAATCATCATGGGAATGAAGATGATGTAGAGGTATGGCTAGTGAAAGCTTGAGTACCAAGAAAGAGCTGATAAAGCAATGTTTGTGCATTAAAACCTAGTTTTGGTGTAATGTGAAATTTACCCAAAACCCAGGGTTCAATATGCAATTTACCACTTCAATAAGGTCCTTAATATTCTTGGCATCTTGTAGAGGAAATAAAATGAGAGGGGCATCTCATTTGAGCTACTTTGAAGGAGAGAGAATCTTGATATTAAAATAATTAAGATTAAAGCATAATTGAAATAATGCAAAAATAATCATATTAAATGGATTGCCCTTCAAACAAAATTGTGTTGGTTGAAATCCACATATATGGACGTCCTTGTGCCTTGCAAAGGCAAAGGAAATATGTACATGAGTGGAGAACCCACTCACATTAAGAAACAAAAAAAGAATTATCCACTAACTTATGGATAATTACTATTATAAAGGTTAAGGTGCTTAATTTCTTTTCCCTTAATTCATGGATAATGGAAGGGATTTCGGTGGTGATAAATATACCTATTCATGCAAGGAACCAAGGGGGAAGAGGTTGCACCAATTTTGGAAATTAAAGGATTGATATGAGACATTTTCTCTCTCATTGATTTCCTTATAAAAACACCCTTTACAACTCAAACGAAAGACATTTTCGAATCCACTTCTTCTCTTTGCTTGCAAAAATGATCAAAGGAGCTAGGAGCAGAAGAAAGATGACCCCCAACATGTTGGTAAGCTTCTTGATCCTCTTTCACCTTGATTTCATGGTGGAAACTCTAATGGAGTTAAGTGCTGAAATTTCAACTGGTTGACTTAAACCTTTGGGTTGACTAACCCAAATGGTCTCAAGACCATTTGGAGGTCACACAAACGGTCTCAAGACCATTTGATGGTCAACCAAGACCGTTTGGAGGTCTAGGGTTGAGTATGGTTGAGTATTTCAAGATCCAGAGATATCAAATTGAAATGCAATCAATAGCTAATTTGATGACTGATTCAATGATGCAAACCCTAGTTGATTCTCACAAATTTCATTAAAGGTTTGAGTCAAACGGTCTCAAGACCATTTAGAGGTCATCCAAATGACCTCAAGACCGTTTGAGGTCAGGTCATATCATAATTTGATGATGATTCATTGATTTCAATTGAATTAGTTCCACAATGTTAACCATTGAAGGTTCCTCGATTTCACACCCTAATTGATGGTTTGTTGAGTATAAATCCTAGTTCAATTGGGTTCAAAACCCTAATTGATGGTCCAAGTGAAGGATGATTCAATATCTCAATTGATGAATGAATCAAGGAGTCAATTGATAGGCGGTTCATTGATGAAAACCTTGACTTATTTAAGTGTTGAAAGACCTTTTTGGTCCAATCAGTTTTGAGAGGGTTTGGACCAAATGGTCTTAAGACCGTTTGGAGACCCAAGCCCATTTGGTTTCAATACATTTCTTGCTTAAACGGTTTCAAGGGCAATCTGCCCAAATAGTTTCAAACTGTTTGAACTTGGAGAAACCAAGACCGTTTAGCGTCTAAGTAATCAAAACCGTTTGAGGTTCAACATGATTAATCCATTTGGATATCTAATGTAATTGAAGATTCAACTGGTCAATTTACTTGGATACCTCATGTCATTGAAGGTTCAATTGATCAAATGTTCTGGACACCTAATGTATTTATATGGTTGATACCCTTAGTGGGATTAATCATTGATGCATAAGGATGAAATAACTCGATACATCATGCTAACCCTAAATGCATGTTTTTGTATAAAGAGTAGGCTCAATCTAATCAAGAATTGAGTAGTGGACATCCTAGAAGAGGATGAGAGAGAGAGAGAAGTTCATACTTGTAAGATAATCATGTAGCAATCAAGCCTAACACATTCAAAATGAGTATGACATACAATTTGGGGTATGATCCTTGATAAAGAGATCATGAAATCCTAAATGAGTTAATTGATGAACTCAAACCCTAATTTAGGGAAATTATGAGTGAAACCCTAATTTAGGAGGAGGATGTGATATGAATTTAGGGTAATGACATGAGTAACCCTAATTCAGGGTATTTTGAATATAAACCCTAATGTGGGGGTGATGTGATGTGAATAGTAAACCCTAATTCTAAAAAGGTCAAAGGTGTGTGAAACCCTATTTCTGGGTTATAATATATAGCAAGAAACTCTAATCTTGGAGAATGAAATGATGAATCATTGGTCCTAATTATACAAGGGGATGTGTAACCCTAATTGAAATGAAATGGGAAACCCTAACCCTGGTAAGGGAATAGTGGTGTTACCATGGAATAGCATGGAACTGAAATATGATTGATATATATGTTATCATGTATGCTAACCATGTAGGTATCATGAGATGATGAACATAGCCAAGTATGAGGTATGATGCTTTATTTATTGAAATTATTTATTGGGCCTTATGTGCCATAATATGCCTTGTTGCCTAGTAAGATGTAATAAGAAAATTAATGGGCCTTAAGTGCCATGAGAGATGCTTGTGTAGCAAGTATCATGTTTACCTTGGTCAGATGACCTGAAGGTGATAATTACCTGAAAAAGTGGTAACAATGGTCAGTAATGAGCTAAGGGTTTAAATGCCCAAAACCATATGTTTATGACATTGAGTTGTGAATCGATGAGAATTTCCCGTATTGAGATGAGGGATTGAGATCCCTATGTCTTTTAAAGACTGAGTACATGTTTCTTTATAACATTTGTCCTAATAAGTTATGATTGAAAACTTGGCTGATGATAAAAGATTATGATAATGTACTTAATTAAACAAGTGAAAGCTATTCATGTAGTGCTCTGACCATTGATCCATCATCGTCAGTAGTTGGTGATGGTAAAACAGGTTTTCTTAGAGATCTCCTGGAGTTCACATATTTTTTAATATGTGGGGGTAAATGGGCGAAAATATCCGTACGTCCAAATGGGGGAATTGATGGAAGGTAAACATTAAACCTCTCAATCCTTCATTATATGTTCCGGGATGGATGGATCACTAATCTCCCGATGATGTTAATGCTGAATCGATGGAGGAAAACATGAAATCTCTCGATTGTGAAGAGAGTACAACTGCCATTGTAACTCTATAGAGAAGATGCCACTATACCCTGGCATGCTATGTAGCAGAGACACAAGATGTCCTGCATGTAATCTCGCACTGACCGAGATATGGGATGTCTTGGAAGTTGGCTCTTCCATTTGACTTTGTATGATACCGATTTCGACTTCGCAATGGTCGGTTGGAGAATGACGGGTATACCTCATCTTGTCAGAGCTTAAGTATGTTTGTAAGATGTAATCATCCGTGTAGTGTATTTGCATAAGATTGAAATACGAGAACCACATGTTGATGTTATCCTACTTAGCATGTCCTTGATACATAAATGTTACTTATGTTCTTTAATTCCTTATTGAATAAGAGACATGTTGCCTTATCAAGTTATAGTTGAAATACTTGAATAGGATTGTTTCTCTAATCTGCATAGATATTGATTTATCTACCATTCAAATATATTATCCCACTGCTCAGTTTATTTTTGTTAAACCACAATAATAATGTTTACAACAGAGAGTTATATCTCTCACTGGGGCAATTGTATAATTGTCTCACCCCCATGGGATCCAACGTTTTTAGGTAGACACAGACAAAGAGGAAGAACCTCTATAGCAGGGGAAGAGCATCAACAACAACAACAGGGACAACAGTGATATCCCAGGTGGGGATACTGGCTGTCAAGCATTGTACATATAGTCCCATGTGTCGTCTCTATACTCTCAGGTCCTAGGAGTCAGTAGATAGTGTTTTCATATCGATCTGAGATTTTGGTTTGATGCTTAAAAGATTTTTTTACTTGTGCTTTTTAGCAAAGTAATGATGTATATATATTCCTTGAGAAGAGATGGTACATGGAATGCACAATGTGGACCAGTATGTAAATACAATACTTTGGTTCTTATTTAAAGAGTTTTCCTAAGAATGGATCTTTTTATAAAATGGTTTTAATTTTTAGTGATTTTTAGTAATCCGCTGCTAACGACCGCTTCCGCTTAGTTAATAACATTTTGTTCGAACGGTGTGCCACGTTTAGATTTTTGGGCTAACCAACACGCCAATAGCTTTTGTGGATCTGATGAACATGGTGTTTAAGTCATACCTAGATCAGTTTGTGGTGATTTTCATCGACGATATCTTGACATACTCAAAGGATAGTCAACAACATGAAAATCATCTTTTATAGGAATTGACGTTGATGAGGCAGCACAGGGTTGTATGCCAAGTTGAACAAATCTGAGTTCTAGTTGACAGAGGTATCTTTTCTGGGTCATATCATACCTGCTAAAGGTGTATGTGTGGACCCGAAGAAGGTTGAGTCAGTGCTGGAGTGGGAAAAACTTATGACGCTAAAGGAGGTTTTACATTTCCTAGGTTTGGCTAGCTACTATAGGAGATTCATTAGTAATTTTAGTGTTGTAGTGTTACCCCTAAACAATTTGACAACAATATGTGTTCCTTTTGTTTGGGATGAAAAATGTCAGTGTTCTTTTCAATTGTTGACAGAGAAGTTGACCAATGCTCTAGTGTTAGTTCTGCTAGAACAAGGGAAAGGCTACATTGTCTTTTGTGATGCTTCGAAGAATGACATGGGATGCATGCTGATGTAGGAGAAGAATGTGATTTCTTTTTCTTTGTGACAACTTAAGAAACGCGAGGAGAAATACCTAAATCATGATCTAAACCTTTCAGTTGTGTTCCATTCTTTGAAGATTTGGAGACACTACTTGTATGGGGAGAAGTGTCAGATCTTCATTGACTATAAGAATCTTTAGTTTATCTTCTAGAAGAAGGAGTTGAATATGAGGTGGAGGATATGGATGTAATTGATCAAAGACTATGACTGCACAATAGACTACTCCATGGAAAGAAAATGTGGTGGTTGATGCATTGAGCAGGAAGTCAACATCGTCATCATCTATAGGCAAGGCACAATTACACTACATGGTGTGCCATAAGCGAGACATGTTGGTGTGGCTTCATTAGAAGAATGTACAATTAGAGGTTTCTCTATTGGTAGGCTTGTTAATATAATTGTAGGTGAACTCAACCTTAATGTAACAGATCAGAGATGCATAGAGGAATGATTTCATGATACAAAATATCAAGTTTGAGTTTGGTAGTAAGAAGTATTATGGATTTCATGAGACAGATGATGGGACAATTTTGTTTCACAATAGGACACTTGTCCTAGATATTGATAGTCTAAGGAAGATGGTTCTTGAGGAAGCTCAGTACTCGATGTACATAATGCATCCAGGAAGTATCAAGATGTACCATGCCTTGAAGGAACTATAGTGGTGGCCTAGTCTGAAGCGGGACATTGCAGAGTTTGTTGCTAGATGTCTAGTCTGTCAGTTGGTCAAGGCAGAGCATCATAATCTTGCAGGAACATTACAACCTTTGATGATACTGCAATGGAAATGGGATCATATCACCATGGACTTTGTGGTCAGTCTTCCTAGGAAAAACAAAGGTCATATACCATTTGGGTGATATTTGACAGGTTGACCAACTCATCTCACTTCCTTCCAGTCAAGACAACATTTACAGTGAAAAAGTTAGCACAAATATATGTTGATGAGACAATTTTTTTGCATGATATCCCAGTTACCATTGTTTCTGACTGAGGTCCTTAGTTTATAAGTCATTTTTGGGAACATCTATACACAGATATAGGGGCACAACTGAGATTCCATACAACATTCCATCCACAGATAGATGTCTAGACTAAGAGGACCATTCAAACGTTGGAAGACATTTTGAGAGCATATGTCTTGCAGTTTCTTGGTTGTTGGGATATGCATATGAGTCTGATATAGTTTTCCTACAATAAAAGTTATTAGAGGAGAATAGACATGGCACCATATGAAGATTTGTACTAGAGGCATTTTTTGACAGAGTGAGTTTTACTGTATATATTATTTATTTTCTCACTCCTACAATTTTAATTATTCCAAATATGCCCTCAAACTTTTCCCTCACTATATTGATTATCAATTTAATTTAGGACCATTCATAATATCACATAAAGTCAATATTACAAGCTTTATGACTTTAATCAATTGACATAATCTACAATCCAATTTTGACTCCAAATTTGTAGCTTAGCTACTTAATGACGTCATTAATCTACCCCTAGATTTTTATTGCAATTGGGTCAACCAATTGGGAGATATGACCAATCTAATTTGGTGCATATTCCACTTATTTTGGACCAGAAGACCTAAGTCCCAAATTTCCTTTTTATTTAAATGTGTCACACAGCCTTTGAAGGCTTGGATGCAAGACTTGATATAGGCCAAGCTTTCTGGCCATTGATCAACAATCCAACGGGGGGGACTTCATCTCCTACCTCCCGCAGGACCCGGTCCTCGACCCCAGCAGAGAGTCGACCCAGCAGTGATCTCACGCGCCCGACTCCCCCAACGCCCGCACGATATTTTTGGAGGACGAACTCCTCTCCTCAAACTGAGCTCAACGAATATCACAACGTCAGCTATCTCCCCTGGATCAGGGAGAACAACCTCCCGAGCCCTCGCACTTCTCACTGGCGGTGGTGACCAATTTTAGGGCTTCCCCTTCTAGCACCTCACACACCTATTTAAGGAGCCCAGTAGCTCCGCCACCTTCCTTTTAGTCATAAGGACCTCTCAATTGCAATGAAGATCACCTCTACCTCCCTGACCTCAAGCACCTCACCTCATCTGACCCCAGTCTCCTCCTTTACTCCAGGAGCATCTTGCTTCCTATTCACCATGGCGACACCATCCTGGGATCTCGGCGAGTCAAGGAGCACCTCCAGTTGGTGTCGCGGAGGCCCAGAGCCTCGGGTCGACTGGCCGCCGCAGCTGAGCTCCAGAAGCTTCACGCTGGAGAGGTTGGAGCCACCTCAGAGCTGTGGGAAGCTCGCAAGTTCATCAGTAGACCTCCACGGCACCTTTGACCTCCTTAATCCAACCCGAGGGTAGGTAAAACTCAACTTCACACCTTGACCTGTTCTCAACCTGTTTTGATCGAAAAACGATGCCCTGACTACCATTGCTGGTGAGTTCGACCTCCTCACCACCGCCGTCAGCCCACGAACTCAACCCAATTGTCAGCGTAACCTAGCTCATCCTAGGAACCACCTCCAATCAAACCAGTTGTCCCCTGATCCCTCGCTATAGCCATGGCGCGAGTAGAAACATTCACACGAATGTTGTTACCCTCTCACCCTTACTCGTACACAAGCCCAACAATTGGAGTCAGGGGTATTCCTGACTTTAGATCATAACCTGACCCTCTTCGGACGAGCGCCTTCTCGCGGGTCAGTGAGAGGGTCCGGTTGGTCGGATCCCTCACATGATCCGCGAGGCAGAGCTCACATATCTTTTTTTTTATTTTCGTTTAATTCCTTAAAATTTCCTGATTGGTCAGAACTTCTGAAAACCCAAAAAAATGGTAGGATTATCAGAAATTATTGAATCAATATACCATTTTCGTCAGAAAAATCCAAGATATTTAAATAAAAGAATTACAAGACCTAGATCCGACCCCTTTTCAGAAAATATGGTCTAAAAGTCCTAATGACCCCTTCATATTTATATATTGTGTAATACTGGTCATAATTGATTTTAAATCTGCCTTGGGAAAATATTAAACCCTAATTAGGGTCCTAATCATCATGTTACTCAAAATCTTATCTAAGAAGGATAGTTGATTCAATAATTGTGAAAAACCCTAATTTCTAGTTTCCTCTCTTCATAATGTATACCTTATACAACTTTATGTCAAATAATTAATTGTCCTTGAATGACTTTGAATGACCCTGACCTTAGAATCCCACTCTGACCTCTCGAATCACATGTATCCTAAAAATGATATCCCAAATCACCCAAACCCAAATAAGAAACCCTAATGTGGAATAATGAGAACCCATGGTAACTTTAGGTTTTGTTTATATTTCAGGGTGATCTACTATCTTTCTCATAATCTAGGACTTGTGGAATCCAGATTTGAGAATTAAAGGTACGTGGATATAACTATATGACTAGATCTTGCTCGATGCTAAATATATGTACTTGCTTGCATGTAATTGAGCTACATTGATGGATGTGGATATATGAATGATTGATAATTTACCACCTTGCATATAAAAGAACATAATTGAAGATAAGTGAAATGTAGTTACTAACGGTGCTCATTAAACTCCCTATTAGAGAGGGAAAGCTTTAATGTTGACTAGCACCTCCCTAGATACATGGTATATGGGGAGATCCCTAGAGTACAAGGTACATGGGGAAGGGCCCACCATTTATGTTGGTTCTAAGTCCACCATAGTAATGTATATTCATTCTAAATGAGGCTAATAACTTGGGATTACCTGATTTTCCACCTTTAAATAATGTTTTCATTCTCTTTCTCCAATTTCGAGTAATGCATAGTATAGCTTTTAATTCCACGTACCAACTTTGTTGATGTTTTTCTTTCTCGTATTTTTTAGGTACAAGGAACAATTGACAATATATGAAGCACATCAAAGTACCTAAATCCACTAAATAATGATCATGGAGGATATGAGATAGATCTCCACATCTCACCTTATTCATTTCAGTTAGATAGTTTTTATTCTTCTAGATGATGTAATAGGATACTATAGATCCTATGTAATAATCATATTTTCTTTTTCATAGACTTATTCTTCTCCCTTCTCAAGTATTAATATGTATGACTTTATATTTTATCATTGAATGAAGTGTTGTGTGGCTATCTAATGATGATGTGAACATTATCTTGGCATATCTCTGATTTTAGTTGACTATCTTTATTTCTTATATTTTCCCTTTTGACATTTATAGATATGAGTGCACACATATTTGTGTATGTCATTAAGGAACATATCTGTGTATGTCATTAAGGAACATATATGGAAATTGGGTTCGTCATAGTTGGTATCAGAGCCAATGTTCACACATCAAGTCACATGAACTTCATTCACCCTATTATGAGTCTAGGGTAGTCCTTGAGTTAGGGATGTGAAGGGTTGAGGTGACTAGGATAGCATCTGCCTAAGGTCTGGCTAAAGTCTCCGAGCCACTTTGCTTGGCAATCACGAGGCTACCTATAAGGCAGTGTGAGTCTACCTGGCCGATATCCTAAATGTCCCCTACTTCTTGGGCATACCATAAATTTGGATCCTTCTCATCTATAGAAATTCCCTCTCATCGTTTCTATAGGAATATTTTTTTCCCTTATCTCAAATTTTTGAAATGTTTTCTTCCCTTCATCTGTATGATATAAGATTAGGAAAGAGTCTCTCTTTTTAGAAATTCTTAAGGATCGACTAATAAGGACTTTTAGGGTATCCTCCACAAATTGTAACATCGAGAACATTAATAAATGATATAGGAGAATAATGAAATATGATGTGATAGTAATAATGATAATGACAAATATAATTGTTGAGTAATAAATCTAATATGTCCAAATTAATTTCAGGATGCCTCCTAAGACTCGCAAATCAAAGGCCTCAGAGGAATCGTCCTCTAAGAAAAGGAAAGAGCCTAAAACCTCTGAAGTACATGATCCCTATGTTGCGGACAAAGAAAGGTGGGAGGAATAGAAGAAAATCCTTCTAGATTTTATGGAAACCCTGGCCACAAAAGGAAACCCTGAACCTAGCTCCTCTAGGACAAAAGAAGTAATGGTGATAGACTTTATTAAGCTTAACCTTGATTCCTTTTGGGGGGAAGATCAACCTGAGGTCATGGACAAGGCTGAGGCCTAGATGTTATCCATAGAAAATGGTTTTCATACCCTATAAGTACCCAATGAGAAGAAGGTCAAGTTCGCCACCCACATGCTTAAGGGAGGGGCAAAAATCTTGTGGGAGAACTATGGAGGAAATAGGGGAGAGGAAATAGATAACATGGGGTGGGAAGCCTTCAAAACCCTCTTCACTGATCATTTTATGCCCATAGCCGAGAGGAAGAGGAAGGAGAAGATGTACATGGAGTTAAGGCAGGGTAGTGTTTCAGTAGCTGATTACACTCGGAACTTTAGGCTTCTGGAGCGTTATGCACCCATCAGGACTGAAGTCCGCCTTACTGAACACTATGTTGATTGCCTCTCCACCCACCTAAAAACCCTAGTCATAGCCTCTCATCCCAGAAGCATAGATGAAGCGCTAGATACATCCCTCAAGTAGGAGAGAGAGCAGGGCATGCAGAAGCCTTCCAACATGGGGTACTTAGGGTTAACCACAACTGAAGAGGATAAGTTTAGGAAGTTCAACTCATGCCATTACAATAAGGGATTAGGGAAAGGAGTAGGTTCAGGAAAAGGAGGACAGAAGAACAACCAAAATCAACAGAAGATAGTCCACCCGAAGTGTAAGACTTGCGGACGACACCATGGTGGAGTATGCCGCCACACCAAACCAGTCTGCTATAACTGCAAAAAGGAGGGTCATTTCATCGCCAAATGCCCCACTCCCTCCATCTTTGGCAATCCTGCGGTAGGTGCTCTACAGCCTTAGGGACACCGCAATGGTAGGGTATTTGTAGTGAGTGCATAAGAGGCTAAGGCAAATCCAAACCAGCTCTGTGAAGGTAACCTAATTTCTTTATAAATATCTCATTCATGCCTGCAATTATTCATAATTTGATTACCTTGTATAGGCACTGTATTATTAAATGGCCATCCTGTTAAGGCCTTATTTGACTCTGGATCTACAAATACATTTATTTCTCAAACCCTAGCATCTATTTTAAACCTTCATATAAGGGACTTGGGATATATTCTGGATGTGTCTACTCCTAGTGGAAAAATACTCACAACTCTACAGAAAACTGATGAACTTTCTCTTAAATATGAAAATCATGATATGCCCTTTGAATTCATTCTCTCAACTATGGAAGACTTTGATGTTATACTTGGTATGGACTGGCTATACACATACCATGCTCACATTGATTGTAGAAACAAGACGGTCATTCTCTCTCAACCTCATTCTTATCCAGTGAAAATTCCTAGGGGAAGCGGATTATGTAATAATATTATAATCTCCTCTCTTAAAGCTAAAAAGATCATTTCTAAAGGATGTAAAGTCTTCCTCGCATTAGTCTCAGAGACCAGTCCTAGTAGCGGTCCTGTAGAAAGTCTGGAGGTGGTACGTGACTTCCCTGATGTTTTTCCGGAGGAGATTCCTGGGCTGCCTCCAAATAGAGACATTGAGTTCTCCATAGATCTTCTTCCTGGAACCACTCTGATTTCTAGGGCACCATATAGGATGGCTCCGGCTGAGCTTATGGAGTTGAAGAAACAGTTATAAGAACTTCTTGACAAAGGTTTCATTCATCCTAGTGTTTCCCCCTGGGGTGCTCCTGTTCTATTTATTAAAAAGAAGGATGGTTCTATGCGTATGTGTATTGACTATCACATATTAAACCAAGCTACTATTAAAAACAAGTATCCTCTCCTTTGTATTGATGATTTCTTTAATCAACTTCATACTGCTAAAGTTTTCTCAAAGATTGATCTTCGTTCTGGCTACCATCAACTTAAAATCAAGGATTCTGATATTTCTAAAATTGTTTTTCGAACTCGTTATGGGCATTACAAATTTCTAGTGATGCCATTCAGGTTAACCAACACACCGGGCGTATTTATGAATCTGATGAACAAAGTCTTCCAACCCTATCTTGATGAGTTCATCGTCATTTTCATTGATGATATCTTAATCTATTCTGATTCTAAGGAAAAACACCAGGATCACTTGCGAGCAGTTCTTGACATTCTACGAACTAAAAAATTCTATGGCAAGCTTTCTAAATGTGAATTCTGGATCGATAAACTCATGTTTCTTGGACATGTCATTTCTAGAGGTAGTATATTTGTTGATCCCGCCAAAGTCTCTGTTGTACTTGATTGGCAACCTCCTCGTAATCCTTCTGAAATTCGAAGTTTCTTGGGTCTAGCTAGATACTATCGTCGTTTTATTCCAAATTTCTCCAAAGTGGCACTTCCTCTGACTAAGCTTACTAGGAAGGATGAGCACTTCATCTGGTCAGCTGCTTGTGAGTCCAGTTTATAACAGTTAAAGCAGAAGTAACGTCAGCTCCAGTTCTTGTTCTACCCTCTAGTAATGAAGGGTTTGTGATATTCACTGATGCTTCGAGGAATGGGTTAGGCTGTGTCCTATAGCAGACTGGTAAGGTAATGGCCTTTGCGTCTAGGCAGCTAAAACCCAATGAACTTAGTTATCTCACCCATGATTTAGAATTAGCTGCAATCATTCATGCCCTCAAAATCTGGAGGCACTACCTGTACGGGGAAACATTCGACATCTTCACTGATCACAAAAGCCTAAAGTACATCCTGACTCAGAAGGACTTGAATCTACGTCAATGTCGATGGATTGAATACCTAAAGGATTACAATTTCACTATTTCCTATCATCCGGGTAAGGCAAATGTAGTCGCTGATGCTCTTAGCAGGAAAAGGGCAGTGTGGGCATCTCTTTTTGTTCCTGAATGGAGGAATATGGAGGATTTAGTGGCCTGGAAGCCACAGTTTTTGCCTGATCGATTGCATGTTAGAAATATCTCCATCACATCCAACCTGCATTTTGAACTTCTTGAAGCACAGAAGGCTAGTCCTGATCTTACAAAGCTCTCTTCTCTCCTGTCGAAGCCGCAAACACATCTGTCTGTGGGTCTTGATGGTGGTCTTCATTACAAGAACTGTATGTGGGTTCCTGAGCAGTCAGCTGTAAAGACAATCATTCTTAGTGAGGCACATGGGTCCAAATACACAGTCCATCTGGGCACAACAAAGATGTACAAAGGCCTACAACGTCAGTTCTAGTCGAGGGGCATGAAGCGTGATATTGGCAATTTTGTGTCCAGGTGTCTGACATGCCAAAGGATCAAGGTCGAACATCAGAGACCAGGCGGTCTACTACAACCCCTTTGAATCCCAAAATGGAAATGGAAACACATCACCATGGATTTCGTGGTGGGATTACCCAGGACTAGGAAGGGATACGACGTTGCATGGGTCATAGTGGATCATCTCACCAAGTCAGCTCATTTTCTTTTGGTGAAGATTATTGCAAAGGTTTCTGAGTTGGATGACCTCTACATATGGGATATTGTACGTCTGCATGGAGTACCAGCGTCTATTGTCTCGGACAGGGACCCTAAGTTCACATCAAAGATGTGGAAGTAGGTTCAAGAGGAATTGGGCACCAAGTTGAACTTCAGTACAACCTACCATCCACAAACTAACAGACAGTCAGAGCGTACAGTACAAATTCTAGAGGATCTTATGCAAGCTTGCGTTCTCAATTGGGAAGGCTCATGGGACTATTACTTGCTTTTAGCTGAGTTTGCCTATAATAATAGCTATCAGTCAAGCATTGGGATGCCTCCCTATGAAGGTCTTTATGGCCGACCATGCAGATCACCATTACACTAGGACGACATCAGAGAACATACCCTGATGAAATCCGAGGAGATGCAGTTGTATACTAATAAGGTAGCTCTAATCAGGCAGAGGATGAAACGGGCGTAGGATAGGCAAAAGTCCTATGCAGATTCTCACTGACAGGAACGTCAGTTCAAGGAAGGTGACCATGTTTTTCTGAAGATCCGACCAATTCGAGCTTTGGCCAAGAACAAAGGAAAGCTCAGTCCTCGTTATGTTAGACCCTTTGTGATTTTGGAAAGGGTTGGTGAATGTTCCTATCATCTCACTTTACCACCTTAGTATAGTGACATGCATAATGTGTTTCACGTATCTAATCTGAAGCCATATGTCAAGGACCCTAGTCACATTCTGACTCATGAGCCTCTCGAATTGAAGGATGATATGTCATATCCTGAGCCCCAGTCAGAATTCTCGACTTCAAGTCAAAGGAGCTTCGTAATAATCGTCATATTGAAATGGTGAAAGTTCTCTGGAGTCACCATGATCAAACTGATTCCACATGGGAGCTCAAGTCAGAGGTCGAGCAGAAATGTCCACATCTTTTTCAGGCAGCTTGAATTTTGGGGACAAAATTCTTAAAAGTAGGGAGAATGTGACAGAATGAGTTTTTTTGTATATATTATTTATTTTCTCTCTCCTACAATTGTAATTATTCCAAATATGCCCTCAAACTTTTCCCTCACTATATTGATTATCAATTTGATTTAAGACAATTCATAATATCACATAAAGTCAATATTACAAGCTTTATGACTTTAATCAATTAACATAATCTACAATTGAATTTTGACTCCAAATTTGTAGCTTAACTACTTAATGACATCATTAATCTACCCCTAGATTTTTATTGCAATTGGGTCAACCAATTGGGAGATATGACCAATCTAATTTGGTGCATATTCCACTTATTTTGGACCATACAACCTAAGTCCCGAATTTCCTTTTTATTTAAATGTGTCACGCAGCTTTTGAAGGCTTGGACGCAGGCCTTGATATAGGCCGAGCTTTCTGGTTGTTGATCAACAATCCAATGGGGGGAGACTTCGTCTCCTACCTCCCACAGGATCCAGGCCTCGACCCCAGTAGAGAGTCAACCCAACAGTGACCTCGCGCGTCTGACTCCCCCAATGCCCACATGATATTTTTGGAGGACGCACTCCTCTCCTCAAACCAAGCTCAATGAATATCACCACATCAGCTATCTCCCTTGGATCAGGGAGAACAACCTCTTGAGCCCTTGCACCTCTCACTGGCAGCGGAAACCAATTTTAGCGCTTCCCCTTCTAGCACCCCCCACACCTATTTAAGGAACCCAGTAGCTCCGACACCTTCCTTTTAGTCACAAGGACCTCTCAATTGCAACGAAGATCACCTCTACCTCCCTGACCTCAAGCACCTCACCTCGTCTGACCCCAGTCTACTCCTTTACTCCAGGAGCATCTTCCTTCCAATTCACCATAGCTACATCATCCTGGGATCTCGACGAGTTAAGGAGCACCTCCAGTTGGTGTCGCAGAGGCCCAGAGCCTCGGGTTGACTAGTCGCCACAGCTGAGCTCTAGAAGCTTCACGCTGGAGAGGTTGGAGGCACCTCAGATCTGTGGGAAGCTCGCAAGTCCATCAGTAGACCTCCGCAGATCCTTTGACTCCCTCAATTCAACCCGAGGGTAGGTAAACCTCAACTTCACTCCTTGACCTATTCTCAACCTGTTCTCAACCTATTTTGATTGAAAACCGATGCCCTGACCACCATTGCTGGTGAGTTCGACCTCCTCACAACCGTCGTTAGCCCACAAACTCAACCTAATTGTCAGCGTAACCCAGCTCATCCAAGGAACCACCTCCGATCGAACCATATCTCCCCTGATTCCTCACTACAGCAATGGCGCGAGTAGAAAAATTCATACGAATGTTGTTACCCTCTCACCCTTACCCGTACGCAAGCCCAACAATTGGAGTCAGGGGTATTCCTGACTTTAGATCATAACCTGACCCTCTTCGGACGAGCGCCTGCTCGTAAGTCAGCGAGAGGGTCTAGTTGGTCGGATCCCTCGCATGATCCGTGAGGCAGAACTCGCATATCTTTTTTTTATTTTCGTTTAATTCCTTAAAATTTCCTGATTGGTCAGAACTTATGAAAACCCTAGAAAATGGTAGGATTATCAGAAATTATTGAATCAATATACCATTTTCATAAGAAAAATCCAAGCTATTAAATAAAATAATTCCAGGACCTAGATCTGACCCCTTTTCAGAAAATATGGTCTACAAGACCTAATGACCCCTTAATATTTATATATTGTGTAATAATGGTCATAATTGATTTTAAATCTGCCTTGGGAATAGATTAAACCCTAATTAGGGTCCTAATCATCATGTTACTCGAAATCCTATCTAAGAAGGATAGTTGATTCAATAATTGTGAAAAACCCTAATTTCTAGTTTCCTCTCTTCATAATGTATACCTTATACAACTTTATGTCAAACAATTAATTGTCCTTGAATGACTATGAATAACCGTAACCTTAGAATCCCACTCTGACCTCTCAAATCACATGTATCCTAAAAATGATATCCCAAATGACCCAAGCCCTAATAAGAAACCTTAATGTGGAATAATGAGAACCCATGGTAACTTTAGGTTTTGTTTATATTTCAGGGTGATCTACTATCTTTCTCATAATCTAGGACTTGTGGAATCCAGATATGAGAAATAAAGGTATGTGGATATAATTATATGACTAGATCTTGTTGGATGCTAAATATATGTACATGCTTGTATGTAATTGAGCTACATTGATGGATGTGGATAGATGAATGATTGATAATTTACCGCCTTGAATATAAAAGAACAAAATTGAAGATAAGTGAAATGTAGTTACTAGTGGTTCTCATTAAACTCCCTATTAGAGAGGGAAAGCTTTAATGTTGACTAGAACCTCCCTAGAGTACGTGGTATACTGGGAGATCCCTAGAGTACAAGGTACACGGGGATGGGCCCACCATTTATGTTTGTTCTAAGTCCACCATAGTAATGCATATTCATTCTAAATGAGGCTAATAACTTGGGATTACCTGATTTTCTGCCTTTAAATAACGTTTTCATTCTCTTTCTCCAATTTTGAGTATTTTATATACCAGCATAGTATAGCTTTTAATTCCACGTACCAACTTTGTTGATGTTTTTGTTTCTCGTATTTTCTAGGTACAAGGAACAATTGACAATATATGAAGCACATCAAAGTACCTGAAGCCACTAAATAATGATCATGGAGGATATGATATAGATCTCCACATCTCACCTTATTCATTTCAGTTAGATAGTTTTTATTCTTTGAGACGATGTAATAGGATACTATAGATCCTATGTAATAATCATATTTTCTTTTTCATAGACTTATTCTTCTCCCTTCTCAAGTATTAATATGTATGACTTTATCTTTTATCATTGAATGAAGTGTTGTGTGGCTATCTAATGATGATGTGAACATGATCTTGGCATATCTCTGATTTTAGTGGACTATCTTTATTTCTTATATTTTCCCTTTTGACATTTATAGATATGAGTGCACACATATATGTGTATGTCATTAAGGAATGTATATGGAAATTGGGGTCATCACACATTTTTAGTCACCTCTTTGTTGGTATGAGATAGGTGAGTATCAACTTTGGGTCCTTAGCTAGTGCAACATAGGACAAAGAAGGTCAATATGATATAGTAGAAGTTGAAGGCATTCTAGGATAGATAGTAGTATTATTCTAATAACAATCGTAGACCCCTTGAGTTTCAAGTTGGAGACTATGTATATATTAAGCTTTCCCCTTGGAAGGGTGTGCTAAGGTTTGGTAAGAAGGTCAAGTTGGCTCCTAGATTCATGGGGCCATACCTTATTTTGGCACATGTTGGGAAGGTGGCATACGAGTTGGAGCTACCGCCAGAGTTGCACCCTATCTTTGATGTCTCCATGTTGAGGGAGTGTCATCCAAACACCGAGCAGACATTGCACCCAGTGGAGGTTGAGTTGGAGGAGAACATGTTGTATGTTGAGGGTCATGTGTTGATCCTGGATAGGAGAATGAAGAAGTTAAAGAAGAAGGACATAGTCTTAGTTAAGTTTTTTTGCATGGAATCACCATGGTGTGGAGGAACCCACGTGGTAGTTATAGATGAGATGTGTAGGAAGTATCGATCTTTGTTCGTGTAGAATTTTGGCGGCAAAATCCTTGTTAGGGGTTATGGTCGTAAAACACTTGACCTTGCTTTAAGGATGAATATGCTTTCTTAGCATAATTATATTCTTAAAAAATTAATCAAATCTTGTGATGTGCTTTGATATCATGTGACAAGTTGATGTTTCAAGTTTAGTTCAATTTGGATTTTGTTTGAGCTAGTTATGCATGCATGTGCTTGTTTTGGACTTAATTGCAATTTTCCCACTTTTAGGGTTTTTCATTCAATTTTTCACATGCTTGTTGTGCCTCACATGTTTTACATCATTTTTGATATGTTGGTTCTTTGGAGCACCTTTTCACACCTTGATTTGAGTGTTGACATCTGATGTGTGAGATTAGGGTTTTCAAGGATGCCCTAAGTTGATGTTTGACCTTAGGTGTTGAGCCCCAAGTTTTTGGCCACCACCAAGTTTTTATGTGCTTCATAGTTTTGGTGGTTGATGGTGTTCTATTGGACCAACTTAGATTTGCAGTCGATGGGGTTCAAGACCCATATTAGTCGCCAAAAATTCGTGGAGTTAGCTTTGGCAATCGTTTGGTTTTCTGTGTTGTTGGTCGCCAAAGATTCTCAACGGCCATGTGCTTTTTCTGGACAAGTTGGGTCAGTGACTTTTCATGGTTTGGTATCCCTATTTTCATGCATGAGTGTGGTTCTTGCATGAACAAGATCTCTTCAACACATGGCATGTGTAGCTTGACACCTAACCCTCTTTTCTCTCTCTCTCTCTCTCTCTCCAACCCTAAGTTATATAACCCCCCCTCTTTTCTTGCAAATAACCTTTTCACACACCTAGTCTTATCTCTTTCCTCTCTATTATTTCTCTTTGATCTTGTCCCCTCTTTCTTAGTGGTGAAGGATGATATCAAAGTTGAAGAAGGGGGTCGATCTTCCTTGCATGTGGAGCTAGGGTTTGGATCTACCCATCATGTGATTGTTTGGTGCAATTTTGTTCTTCTTCTTGGTCTTGGTAGGTGAGATCTCTCTCTTTGCCTTCATTTTCCTTACTTCCCTACCCTTATTGTTTCTCTTCTTGGTCTAACCCAATGTTTCCATGGTGGTGGTTGAGTTAGATCTTGGAAAAGTTCTCTTTCTTACTTCCTTGACCTAGGGTTTACTTCCTTTATGGAGAAGGAGTTATCTTGGCCAAAAGGAGTGATCAAGATAGGGTTCCAACCTTTCTCCTTCAATCTACCATGTTGTTTGGAGTTTCTACATCATCTCTAAGATGAGTTATATAACTTTTTCCACGTTTATTTCTTACTTCCCACTTGCATGCACATAATCTTGCCTTGAAATGTTCTTACAAGTGGAAAGATAGTATTTGTTATCTAGGGTATGTGTTTACATGGTGATCTTGAATAAATAACTCATCTTGTATCAACCCTAATCCTTGTGCTCGAGTCTTGCTTGATGATGGAAGTTTTGATGCATGCATGCTGTGAAACAGATGGCTTTGCTCTCTCTCAATTGATGGTTGCTAAATTAGGGTTTTGATTTGATCTTCTTTATAGTGTTCCAACCTTGATGATCTTTCTGATTCTTGATGATGAATAAATTTTTATTATTATTAGTGGTTGATGTGTATTTGGTCTCTTCATGGTCACCAAGTATTTAAGTTTTCAATCGGTTGCCAATGTTTGTTAACTTCAATGGTCGTCGAAGTGGCCAACCTTAGCGGTCATAAAAGATGGTCAACCGAAGTGGTTTGTCAATGCTTTAAGTTTTCAATCAGTCACCAAGGTTTTTTAACCTTAGTTGTCGTTGAAGTGGGCAACCTTAGTATACAACAAAGATAGACATCCTCAATGGTCATTGAATATGGTGAACCTAGTTTAGTGGTCACCAATTTTTCTGATCCTTGGTGGTTGCTAACCACTTTGTTTCTTGGCGCTTGATGAAACCACTAACACTACAAAAAAAATGGTCTTTAACTATAAAAAAAAATTGTAGTGAAAACCCCATATTTTGTAGCTAAAGGCTTTAACTACATATTTCTTTACACATACAAATTGTAGTATATGCTCGTATAGCTAAAGCCTTTATCTATAATTTTCAAATATGTAGTTAGATAATTCATTCGCTACAAATTCATATGTATCCGGAAGCGTAGCTAGATATTGTCCTTACATATTTAAATATAAGTATAATTATAGCTAAATGTATGACTACAATTGCATATATATTCAGTGTGTAGAAAAAACATGAAGTTAATACATTTTATATGAAGTTAATGTGTAGGGAAAGGCAAAAATTACTACACACACAGATATATATATATATATATATATATATATATATAATTGTAGTAGTTAGGCCAAGTTATGCTCATTATGCCAAGAATCTTACTTTCATTTATATTGAAATGTCAAATGTACACGGGGAGGACATATAACTTGCCCCTATTACACAATGTGTACAAACAAAAGTATATACATATATCAATTATTTAGTGGTCTACTAACATCTTTGTGAAAGAGTTGTCTTTCTCGACTAGTTTTAACATCCTTATTATCTTCTTCTTTTGTTCGAGCTGTTGTTTTTCGGCCAGCATCGTCCAAAAGCACCCGAGATAAGAATCTGAAAAGAACCTTCTGAGCAGAGATAGAAGGAATATCGTCCCTACGAAGTTGGTCACTATGTTTGTAGATGCTGACAGTGCTTGTACACATCCAAAAGAAAATCTGAGTTGCTTATTTGTTAATAGATCGGAATGAAAGGCCTCAATTTCTACAAATATATCCCACAAGTTCATGTTAATAAGTTGGCTGCTGTAGGAAATAAAGAATAAGTGATCATGCATAGTAGATTATTTGAAATATGAGACATTGAAATGTGCCACAGTTTTCAAAACATAAATATGTGGTTTGCAAAACATAATAGAATACCTTTTATCTATGTTTTCTAATGGTGTGAGTACAACAACCAGTACTGCTACATCAAATTCAATGTATAATTGGAAAAATAACAACTCATCCCACAGACACCATCGAGGTCATCACCTATCAATTCCTAAAGCAAACAAAGGTCATATACATAAAAACTAAGAGGTTCCAAACTCACGACAAAACTCACCTGGAAAAGATATTTCTGCATTGAACTGCTCAATACCCATCACTTTCTCAACCTGTAATGTCAGTAATGACATTAGAGACTGAAGTGTCTATAGTTCAGTAGCTAGTGCATTGGAAATGCGGATCACGAAAGCTTCTAGTGTTGATCGAAAATTATCAAGCAAATTCGGTTCAGCTCGAAAATTATCAAGCAAATTCGATCCAGTAATTGTAGAAGCAGCAAACATAAATATGTTCAACTTAATGTTGGTATACCTTCTACATAATAGTTATAACTAATATTAGTAGACATTGAAATCTAAATCAGTAAACATAATTCAATACAAATACAATATATTAATGAGGAAGATTTGAACTAAACATGAGTATGTGAGTGTTCATATTCTATCCATACAATTTCTATTGATCTCTATAGAAAATTTGTAAGGTAGCTTGAGCATTACCCCTTCCCCTGTCCATTTGTGAGGATGAATGATATGAGTGTATAAAGTAGTCTAAAATATAAAACCTTACCATTTAGGGAATCTTACAGCAATCATAATTCTATGTTTCTCTACAGATACAAAGATGTATGAAATTGAACGCCATGGTCCATTTATGCAGCAGTTCAGGTAAGCATGAAATTCAAACTTTTCTATGCTTAAGGAAGATACAACCTAGAAGATAGAACAACACAAATGAATATATGTATAACAAAAGACACAAAAATTGGTTGTCACATACACGACATATGTAATAAAACAGGGACCATATAATGCCCAACATACCTTTTCAATTGCAGTTGGCAGTCTTCTACAAATTCCTTTATACCTATACATATTACATGTCCCAATGAATGGCATATCCGCCATCATAGTCCCATGGATTCTGTTCAAAATACCAAAAACTTAACACATCAAAGAAAAAGATAACACAATGGATATATTCTAGCCTAAATATTAAGGATGTCAACATTACAATGATTCTCAACTAGAGCTAGTTCTGAATTGAATGTCGATCCAGTTACAGAAGAATATAATTTTGCAAAGTACACAATAGGAATTCTAAAGTTCAATACATACAAGTAGAAAATAGAACACCTTAAACCCTAAAGAGAATCAGTAATAGTTGACATATATCATTACAATTACTAAATTGGTTTGATTGCAGATGGTTCCCTAATTTCCAGAAGTTGTAGTTGATGCTATTGTTAAAAGGTTACTTCTTTCCGGTCCAAAATCCTTAATCCACAGACTGAAACCTCTCTGAACCTAAATTCCATCAATCTCCAACTATCTACTTGATTGATCTAGGACACAGATCTTAATTCTAAGCCTAATGTTGACATATGTCTGAAGGCAGTCCTCACGAAGGGGCATCTAGGCCATCCTAGGGGTTTTTCATTTTTAACATATATATAGTTAATATATATAGATATATAGTTATGTTTGACTATATTAATCTATAAGTATTCTTTTATTAGGTTTCTTAAAGCTTAGTCAATCATTGACTTCACCTATATTATACCTAAGTTGGCCTTAGCTAGACCTAACTGTCCTGATTTTGATCTGGGGTGATTTAGATTTGACCTAGTTAAAACTTAATCTGATCTACCTTGCCCTAATTTGACTGAAATCAGACCTAATGTGACATGACATGATAGAATCATACCTCACTTCCATTTATTTGCCTTAATTGAACCTAAATTAACAATTGAGGAGAGAGATAGAAAGAGTAGTCAAATAAAAAAGATAATAGATTGACACTATAAAGAGCTAGTTGAGGACCTTATTAATCTTTCAATATATCCATAGTTATAGGAATAATCAACAATACTTTTAAGAGTAGGAAAACAAAAGAGTAAATCCTTTTATAATTTTACATCTTCAAATTCTGATGAACATTGATTTGTGTGTTAGGCTATAATTTGTCAAGAATATAGATCAGGGGAAGAGAAAGGGTTATAAAAAATCATATAACGGGTACAACTATACAAAGCCTTACAAACCAACCCACTTGTTAGGTTTCCCACTTTCATAGAGGCGAACATTGACATATATAAAATATGGTGCATGGAACTGAGTATCAGATCAGTAATACGACTATCTCATGTGAATTAATTCAATCTGAACCTGACATCCAATTAGGATTAATTGGATGAAAGACTCTTCTAGTGTCGATCATCTACCCCTGTGAAAAATGTCATTATCTATAGGAGTTACGAGTGGATATATCTGAAATAAGTTGCATTATCTCAGTAAAGAAAGTGAATGGGAGCTCAAGGCTATGAAAAAAATCATAAACTCCAAGTACGGAATCTAAAGGACCATAGATTGAAACAAAAAATGTAAGTATCAACTAGACTTTGAAAAAAAAAAATCTAGATACAAAAAAGTGGTTATCACACACAAAGCTAGATTCTCATAGCAAAACAAACTTTACCTTTAGCAGAGGAAGAGGCAAATGTTTCAAGATTTCATCCATAAGATCTTGAAGATTATTAGAGTCACCCTAGTGAATAGCCAGTTCTGAATCAAATGTCTAGACAACAACTTCTTTGCTGAAAAATTTACCTGCCAGCAACACAGTAGTCAAGTCACAGTGAAGCTTTCGTCATGCACTTTCCATCTCTAGAATTATTGAATACACCTGACCTCTAGAACATTATATTGATATGTGTGTGTAGATTGACAAAAAATAGCCTCTGTCAGGGCCTACTGGACTTGTAAGGGTACCTAATTGGTAGTCCCATCCTACCTTTATCTTTAAATCCATGTAATTTTTGGTCATACACTTAATAATGAATTTCATGGAGTACATGACTAATAATGCATGATAATCAAATATGAGAGAAGCATGATATGCATTTTCCTATATAACACATACCAGAAAAAGAAGTGAATGAAAGAGGGATGCATGTATGCTTGCATTAGAAAGTGATGGAGGAGTTGCTCATATAGATTTGTTCTAGCCTTTCTACTCTATAATCATTGCTCCCATGGGACCGAACCTACACAAATTTTGCTTCTCAATTAATGTTCATCCCATGGGGACCTATACCGGTTCAACACCCTCATTGAAATCCATCATCCATGGCTCAAAAGTTGAGTAGGGAGTGACTGAACTATATCTTGTACTTGCACCAACTACATTGAGACATATAAGAGGTAAAGAGTATATGAAGACTGAAACAGAAACAAATGGTTCATTACATGTAACTAGACATAAACATTAGAGCTTCTATTAGGCTATTTTCAAAAACTTATCTATCTCAAACATGTTTGTGTTTACTTTAGGTCATTTCTATTAGTAGACCTGTAGAAACCCAAATATTCAACTTGAAAACTGATCATTAAACATTTGTTAATAATCATAATAATATTCTTTCAAATCTTTAGCATGTTTGGTGTCTTTCCATCATATTTGGCATCACACCTAGGTCTTCATATAGTTCAGAAAATTAGATATACAAAGCGTGTGAATATCTACCCTTTAAGGTGTTATATAGAACTTCATCCTTACATATAATAACAACAATGAGAGGGTTAATTCACTTCAATCATAATACATTAACGTATCTCTTTGAATTTGGACAGGAATAAGAGAGAAAAGGTCACTTTACTGGAACATGTGTTGCATTAATTCTGTTTTGGAGCATTCACAACAATGAAAATTTTACACTATCAAAATGTGACATCTTCTGACCTCGTCATCCGTAGGTACACTGCTGTAACGTTTTTCCAAAATATGATATACTTCACTCAAAGCAAGCTACTAAATCCAACATTACTGAGTTGAATACAAAGCTACTGGTCTTTCTAATCAACATTACTGAGATGAGTACAAACCTACCAGTCTTTCTAATCCAGCTAGTTAGGAAATTAAAGACAATCAATCTCAGGTAGTTCACAACTTTATTATGTTTCATTTAGATGTTGTTTATCATCAACATATAGAGGTCTTTTATTCATATTTCGTGCACATAGTTCATATGAGAGAGAGCCTAAACAAGTAGTTCACTTAGTATCAAAATCAAGTGTGCCCAACTCACACAGTAAACTAACATACATAAACATCTTACTCCCCAAGATACTGATATCCTATTGACATACAAAATTATAAGTTCAGTATCAAGAAAAAGATACAATTATAAAACGTCAATATATTTATAGGCATCAAGGCAAAATAGAAGAATAACTCTAGAGAGGATTTTCTCCTCTGTAGTATAGCATAGTTGGGCCCATGTCAGACTAACATCATATGCTTGCAACCTACTAATCAAGAATGCAAACATAAAGTAGATGAAGTGTACAAAAAATAGTTCTATTTCAGATTGCAAACCTGAAGCAGAATAAAGTGTAAATAGTCACTGAGGAACAATTCAAATTGGTAATACAGATAGTTCATCTACAAACTTGTTATAGAATAATGAATTTCGCACCTGTAGAGTCAAACATAACCAGGACATATGAACTTCATACTAATGTAACCAAAAGAAATATAAGAAACATTTAAAGTTCTGTTCTATCAGTAAAATATCATTACAACAAGGACATGAAAATTTATATACTATTGATCACTAAATGAGATTATAGTTCAAAGGACACCCATAATCCAGTCTAAAACTATTTAGGTGGCACACCCAAGCACTTAGGCATACACCTAGATTGCCTAGTTTGGCTACCCATCTTGTATTTGAACCCATGGGACTGCCCAAGGTGCCCTAGTTGGCACCCTGGACAACACTAACATTATCACCTTGCTATGGTGTCGTGTCCCTGACAATCACGAGAAGAATGGGGCATCCAACCTCATTCTATGCCAATCTCTTGTCGAGGGGCCTTTGGAACACCTTGATGGGTCTTAGTAACATGATAGGGACTGAGTACAAGAGCTACATTCTTCCCTTAAGTCTAGGATAGAAAAAAAGAAGAAGGTGTTGCATATCAAACTATTGAAAGAAGAAAGAGTAGGAATACAATAAAGAGAGTATGATTTTGGAATGAAGGGAAAGAATACAGAACCATGTGGTGGAGAAGGGAGGGTCGAAGCCTTAGGGACTGGATATCCCTAGATCACAGAGCAATATAGTTCTTTTAATATGGAAAACTTCATATAAGGAAATCACTCCAACATTAGGAACTTGAATTTCAAAGGATATCTAGATCCTTATGAATTTATATAGGATGGTAAACTTAAAGAATGAATTTAACAAGATAAATCCATTCAAGTAGAAACTGAACAAGAAAAACTTCATCTGCGTTCTCCAGAACAGCTTTATCACACATTGAATATTAACATGGTCAGATAAACAGATCAGAAGGCACCATCAACCTCAAATGAGCATAGCACAAGGGTTTGAGAGGTTATCAAGAGGTAAAACAACTTATTATGAATCCAAACAACTTTTTCTAAGACTGCATGAAAATAATACTAATATTGGATCCAACCAGACCACCAAAAAACATAAGTTCTCCAAGAATACAATCTTGCAAAAATTGGAAAGTAGATCATTTAGTTACATACAAGAATGCTTGTAGTTCTTATGAAAACTGGAATGTTGGATCACAAGCATGTAACAGTAAGAAGCATCAATCATACCAAATATAATCAATTTTCATAAAAAGAATCAAATTTCACTTAAAGCATAACTTTCAGAATGCTTCTCCACCCTAATAATCTGGAACTGAGAGTTATTTAACATCCGTCTAATAAGGGGTGAATGGTAAAGGGGAATTGGTGAAGATCTACACCACATATTGTATATTTTGTTTCAAGTCATGGGTGTGTTTTAGTGTTTTTATTGAGGAGGTAGCTCATATGTCTCTTGATCAATTCTAGCTACTTTGCAACATTATGATTTTTTGTTACGTAGTAGTTTGAACACCACTGCATTGCAGATCCCTTGATTACCTACTTAACTCATTCCAAACCTTTGTAGGGTCACTATGTCATATTGGGGGCAAAAGGTTATTTTCCTTTAGTATATCTGTGATATACATCATAAATTTACATAATCAATTAGCTAGCCTAAATTAGGAATCATCTGAAACAACCCAAACAACTTAACAATATTAATCAATCTGAATTCCCATACATCAATTTTCTGAAGCAATTAGAAGTTGTGTTCATTATACTTCTCACTTGTTTGGGTGCATATACTAAGTGATCCTACATGTTCTTGAAATCCTGGATGATCCCTCATTAACATAAAGTAAGGTATAAAATCTCTACAAGTCAACATAGCAAACACAAAGAAGTTAGTTTCTAAGAACTGAGAGAATCAATTTATTTCTATTTGGTGATTAGTACTGAGCATCACTATCCTCTTTCTCAAAAAGAAATATGCTAAAACTATCAAGTGGAAATAATCTAGTATTGAAGTTTCACAAAATAGGCATACTAATCTAGTATTGAAATTCTTTAAAGACTTATGCTCTAATTAAAGTCATAAATCCATAATATTGTTAACAAGAGTCTTAATCCCCAAGTACACATGCTTACCCATGACAACCCATCCATGAATCCAGGAAAGCCCCACTTCTTGTTCACAATACTAATCCAAGTAGTGCAAAGGACCCTATAGAGTCACATGTCATAGAAGTATTGGAAAAAAAATATCTTTATTCTTTTCTTATGACAGTGGAACTGGTTGAAAAGAGGAAAAGCCTCTCTGTTTCCGTTGAATCCAATGTTTCACATGTGACGATAGTAAGTCCAAGACCATCCATTGCAACTCACAGAAAAAACATTGGGAAAACAAAAGAAAAGAAGAAGAATGGGCGTTTGACATGGTATTTTCTGCCTGCCATCAAACATCAGCTTTAATTGCTGCTTAACCAGGTGTAAATGCACTGAAAAATAGAGTTGTAAAAGCACAAGACCATAGTTGCATTTTCTTACCTTGTTGTTCTCAACTTATTTTCTCAATTAAAAAACTCTACTATGTGTATATCTTGAGATTTGCAAATAATCTTCTTTCTGGAGATTATGGTGGATGGTATCCAACTTTATATTGCAATAGTCACAGAACAAAAGTATCGTCTCTGCTAAAAATTATGGTTACAATTATAAAAATATTTCTGATCACTGATGAATGTTCTAAAACTGAATTGAATCAACATTCATTCTGAAGCCATATTTTCCATTGATATAAAGAAAGTAGTGTATAAAAGGCTACTTCATTCCAAAAGAGTGGAGTCAATGATGAAAGTGAAGCTAGTAACTAGCATAATAGTTGTAAACTAAATTACATTTCCATATAAGGTCAGATTATCTACTTGTCCTAAGTGGTATGTCAAGAAATTTTGTTGAAACCTATGCCAAAATCTGACGTAGTAAATCGAACTTACTTTTTCATTGCATATGTGGTGCTTCTTTCTATCATTGTGATCTATGCCACATAAAATATATCCTAGAAGTCATTATTGGATGTGCATCCACCTCGATCTTCTAAATGATAATGGGAAAAGTAGAAATGGAACCCCTTATAGCCACCAGGAGTTTGTCGAAACTCACTCAAAATTCCATTACATATTTTTTTGAAAGTATCCTTCTAGAATCCCTTTCTCTCTACAATCTATTAAAGATACAAAGGTTAGTGAGGTGTTCTTCTACTATTAAAGAAAACAAGATCTTTAGGTTTATCAAGATGCATATATAAGTGAAATTTCTTAACTAATTAATGTGTCTTTTACTAGCTCCATCACCAACAGTCAAGATCATCAAAAAAGGATCCATCAAAACACAGCAGTAGCTGAACTTAAACCAACTTCAGGTACAAGGAGATCGTCCGAGTAGAAACAGTCTACCCATAACAAGTTGGGAAAACAACCAGCAAAGATTCATGCTCAAGAAATGGGAAAAGATACATTCTCCTCGTTCAACAAGACCATGTTGAGTTCATGGCTCTCATCCTTGGCTAGCAGCAGGACTGGTTCCTCGTCAGTTGCTCGGGCCAGGTGTGCTTCTTCAGCTTGCTGCTTACCTCGGTACTCAAAGGCATAGTGCCCGAGGTTATTGCAATAAAAGTAACGAATCTTGCTCTTGTCTCGGCCTGCATCTCGGCTTCCTTCTCCGCGACCTCCTCTGCCACTTCCTTGCCCTCATCCTCGTCCTCACGAGCCACCATGCCCGCGTCCGTGAGTGTTGTGATATGCGGAGTCCTCAGCTTGCACCACCTTAGACTCTGACTTGGGCTCTTTTTTCATCAAAAGCACCTGCTCATGCCTTGCATCATAATCGGTGTATCGTTCTTCATGTGCTTTCAGGGCCCCTACAACCTCGTCAACCTGCATTGTTTTGAGGTCTCCGAATTGCTCCATCATTGTAGCAATCTGGAGGAATTTTGGCAGCACACTCCTGAGAAGCTTCTTCATGACATGGCTCTCGACCATATCCTCTCCGAGTGACCTGATTTGGTTCACCAGCCCACTTAGTTTTCCTGCAAATTCGTCCACTTGCTGAGCATCGCTCATCCGTAAGTTTTCGAACTCCCATCACAGCGCCTGTAGCTTCACTTCCTTGGCACGTTTGATACCAACATGCATCATCCTGAGCGCCTCCCAGGCTTCTCGAGCAGTTTCCTTGCCGGCTAGCTACAACATAGATTCTTCTGGAACAACTAGGTAGATCATGACCAAAGCCATCTGATCTTTTCTTTCCTCAATTTCTCCTTCGTCATTTGAGGCTTTGATTGCGGCCCATACACCTTGGGCACACATGTTTGCCTTCATTTTTGTTACCCAGATTGGGTAATTTGACTTTGTCAGCATAGGATATTTAAGGGTCACTGAACCCTCCCTTGCTACCATTGGCTCCATGAGCTCTCCACCCTGAGAGCTATTGCTTAGTGCTGGCATATGCTTTGACATTACAGGCTCTAATACCACCTGTGGAAAACTAGAGGGTCGAATGCACATAAGCAAATGGACACATAGCAGAAAGAAGCATTGTGTTCTTAAGGAAAGGAGAAAATTTGTTCTAGTTATTTCATAACAACGAAAGTACTTAAATATAGCAACGAGACTCCAAGAAAATACTAACTAAGTGGCTACCTATATGCCACGATCGTTTACCTTGATCCAACAATTGTGGATCGACTCATAAGACTCGGATTGATACCTTGAATGGTTTAATTCCGTTATAGACTCAATGCTAGCTGCAGTACATGTAGCACTTGGTTCCTCAATACTCTGCCTCGCTCCTATGATGAGTTGTTTACCTGAACATGTCTCAATTATTTCCAACAAAGATCCATTGTGATCTATGGGGCCCTGCGCCGATCACCTCTATTCATATATTTTGCTTTTATGCTTGTATTGTTGATGACTATTCCCATTTCATGTGGTTCATCCCACTCAAAAATAAAAGTGATTTCTTTGAGAAATTTAACCTATTCGATCACTATGTTGAAAAAAAATTAAAACTCACATTAGCACATTCCAATCTGATGCTGGCGGTGAATTCACCAGCACGGCCTTTCACCAATACCTGTCCACCCGCGGTATTCTCCATCAACTCTCTTATCCTCACACACTACAACAAAATGGGGTTGTGGAACGATGCCATCGGACCATCACCGAACATGGCCTAACTTTCCTTCACTCCAGTGGCATTCTATAGACAAATTGGGTCGAGACATTTACCACCGCCGTGCACCTCCTCAATCACCTCCCATGCACTCCTGTACAAGACACCAGCCCCTACCATGCTCTCCACAAACAGCTCCCAGACTACTCCAGCCTACGTACTTTTGGATGTCATCATATCTCAACACGTTGCCTTTTATGAACAACACCTCCCATAAAAACACCGTGTCCAACCCCCCATGCCTACACCCTTCGTCACTGAAATCACCAGCAACCATGAATGGTTTAACCAACCTGCCTCCCCCCTCTCGACCTCCAACCTACCTCCATCTGTCAGGATCCCCTCCTTCTAGATTCCATCCATGCTACACCACCGCACCCATATCCAACACCAACCCAGCAACCACCCTTACCACTTGCCGACCCACCATCGCCTCCCACACCTCCCTCCCCTTCCGCTACAAAAACATCCACCCCAGACACCCCTATCGGTTCCCCCACTACTACTACCATTCCAGCTAGCCCGTGCTCCAATCCCCCTCATCACCCCATGCTCATGCGCTCTCATGCTGGAACCCACAAGCCCAACCCACGCTATGCTAACCCATTGATCTTTATGTTTTTGTAGTAGTATCTACTCTTATCGAGTAGTTTCAGTAAAGTTAACCCTACCCAGAAAAAAAAGATACACACATACAAGTATTCATGCTAACCTTGTTGAAGAGTAAGCAAGTGCATATTCCTTTTTTGTGCTACATTGAAATAAAAATAGAAAAAGTGGGTCTCATAATGTATATGAAATATTATCAGATCCTAAAATTGATATTTGATTGTTCTGAATCAGATGTTATATGTAAAAGGAAGTATAGAGAATTCCTTAGGCCATGCACACTCAACAGAACAAACAACGGGTTTTAATGATATGTGATTCTACTCATTAAGTTCTCTAAAAAAATTAATCCTAGTGGTATATCAGCAAAAAATACAAAAGGAACATTAGATGCGTATAAGACCTTAGGCAATTAATGTGTCCTCTTGACAATATGATGACATTTATCAACAAATTAATGTCAAAATAGCTAGTTTATATTACTTAATCATGCATGGATTGGTATCAAATTCTTTGACAACTCAAATCCCTAGCACATCAAGAAGGTTGACCTATAGTTGTATTGACAAAATACAACAAGCAGGTTCTGGATTCTAATTGAAAGAAACTAGAGCATAAAGGAGCTTCAAATACTGATGAACTAGAGATTGCAGCCACTATGAAGAAAGTTCAATGGACTTCAGGAAGCATCTTGTGGCCAAATACATAGATACACAAGAGTTATAATGAAAAAAAGAGTAAAAAATGGTGAGCCTGGGGTTGGACGTCACATGGTATTACAGAGAAGTCCCATTTTTTTAAGAATTGTATGAACAATTCCACATGAAAAATATTGTGAACAATATTATAAGAGTTTATTAGGACACCAATATTGTGAATAGTACTGGATACTAGTACAGAAAGAAAATATCCATTACACATTACAGCGTAATCAAGAATATCACTAATAAATAATTCAAACATAGAAAATAGAGATGTGGTAAACACAATGACTAACCTCTGTGGAAAATGGATGCACTTGGGATCGAATAATTGATGCATCATGAATTTATATGCAACCTTGTTTACTTCCTTGTATATGGATATAATTGAGAGACAACTCCTATTGAAATCAATATCGAATAGCATTAGAAACAGAGCTGAAGTTCTGGACATTAAAATGATGATTCTGAGGACAGAAAATGAGAGCAACGTCATGTCCAAGAAAGTTGCTCAAATGGGATCAAAGACCACAATTTGATGGTGTAGATCTAGCCCTAAAAAATAGGGCTAAAACTATTTCCAAACACACCCTAATCACCATAAACTGGAAATAGGAAAATTCAAATCACAATCATTAAGGGTATCAGCAATGAGGGGATTTTATGGCCCATTTCTAGGATAATGCATATTAAAGAAACTAACAAGGACAATTCGTGGATACCTACTCAAAGGGGAGACCCACAAAAGGAAACCAATGATCAGATATGGCTCATTAGTCTAATTGTACATTGTAGTACATAATATTCTTGATTATGTCAAAAAATGCTGTAAGAAAAGTAGAGCACGACTACATTCAAATTCATTCTTGCAAAATTCTCTACCTTGTACTTAAAAAGGATGTATCCTTCTTGCCACTCTTAGAAGCTACTTTCAGTTTTGATTCTCTAGTAAATGAAATACAAATGAATTCCAGCTCAAGTGTAATTTATGACACTCCAACTATGTTACGGATGATGGGACCCTCATCAAATTTTTTTTTTAACTTCACAACTGCTAAGTAAGCTTGTATTCATGAAATCACTAGCAACATATCACGAGAGGACTTCCAACTCCACAAAGATGATTGCTTAATATAGCATTGCAGAGGACCCTTTTGTGGCCATGGTGGTGGATTTTTTTTCCAGTGTTCCTTGTAATGGGTTCCCTTTTTTATTTCTCTATCACACAAAGGATTTCTGCCAACAGAGAAAGATAACATGAAGAAAATGGTTTCCGTAGTTCGCTTACATATATATAGGAAATGCTTTGCTTAAGAATAAGCAATAATTAGATATCATGGAGTTAATGCACTTATTTGTCAGTTAGGCATCTAAAATTACACAACCTTCATCAGAAATATATTGGGGTACACTTTTGGTGTGCAGAAAATATTAATACATAACTATGAGCAATTTTAAAAATCCAAATGGAAGTGAAAGCAAGATAATCAATTCTCTATGTCTATACTTCTCTACATGATTATGGATAATGGGGTCCTCATCCAGCAGGACTTTGTAATATCTAAGAGTAGTTTTAGAAAGCCTGAGGGATCACTTAAATGGGCACTAGTTACGTCTTTCATGACATCTAGTTCTGGTTGTAAGTAATGCAAATTAGCTTTGTAGGAGATTGTACCTGCAACATCATCAGCTTGACTCATCATTGTCTTGAAGAGAAGCATGTACTTGAGTCTATAAACAACTCTAGGATCTTCAAAAATCAGACCTCCAAGACACACGACCTGTTAGCCAAAATGCAGGCTATGGCCAGAATCATCAAATAAAGCTTTCACATAGAAGACTGGATCTCAAGGGTCAAAGAACAAAGTCAGTTTAGTGGGAAGAACCCCCTACAAGTTGCACAGTTATAAATGTAGACATTGCACTTTAAGCTAATTATGTAATTCATAGCACTTTATGGTGGGAAGCACCCTCTACAGGCTGTGTGGTTATCTCCAAATTCACATCATCGACAAAATGCAAATGATGAGAAAAATAGCATGTCATCTGACACAAACCATTTGGCAAATATGGACTTTTCTACAAAGTAAGTATTTTAAAAAAGTATTCCTGCATATCAAATTTCCCTGAAAAGAACCAATAAATATATAAATATAGCCTCATTTAAAATGTTGCACGAACTAGTCTAGGATTCATCAAAATGTCAGGTGGAGCTTGAAGATTGTAGTGTGGTTGCTAGAATCTGGATCCCTACATTGTTAAGATCAATTTATCCCTTATGTTTATAACTGAATTGGATATATATAAGAGCTAAATTGAAATCCTACTCTAGGTTTTATTATCTACAGATGTGCAAGCCCCTTTGGCAAATAATTCATCATTTTCAATAGCTAGAACAACCCAAAAGACCAGATGCAACACCACCACATCCACTTTCTTGGATGAAAGCTTTCCTACTACAGAAGCCTTTGAATCCATCCTCTACACTTGCAAGAAAATCAAATTTAGCACCCAAACATACACAACAACAATAACATATACACATTGAGAAAAAGACATCCTGAACCAATTCAAAGTGGGAATCTGTATCATGCCCTCTAATACATTCACATCTTTACCCAACGTCCATTGCATGGCTGGGTGAGTTCGATATTTAAGTTTATTGACCAATGGAGTAGCTTTCCCAATAAATCAATAATACCATATAATTTTGTAAGAATTGAAGATTCAGATGCATATTGGTTATAAGGAACGAAACATGTTTTCTTACTTTAGAGCTTGTAGATATACATGACCTCCTTGTAAGATATTTCAACATGGTTGAGGCTATAACAGATTCTAAAGGCAGTAAGGGCTCCTCACGAGGTGTTGAACGTAGTCTAATTTAGTGATATGTGTTGACCCCTATAATTAAAGAGAAATACTTACTTAGTAAGTTGTCCTATAGCATGTGATCAAGTCATGAAAGAAAATTTAATATGCCATAAGAAATATCTCATGATCGGACATGATGCAAGTTGGATATGAAGCCCACAGATATGAAGCACCTACAATATGCTTTGATTATGCAAGACTATCAACAACACAAGTTTGTTGATTACCTGTTGGTGCTCCAATCAGAATTGACCTAAAGAACCAAATCAGTTGCCATTGGAGTGTAAGGAGAAAATAACGAAAATTCAAACTTTTTATTGCAGTACAAAAAATATGATTTCTAATTAAATTTTGTATAAACAACACAAGTTGCACTTAATTAGTCTATTGGCACAAGCATTCAGGTTGTCAATTCCTAGGAAGGAGAAAGATTTGTGTAAGCATACAGGGATGACAATGCAATAGAGTAGACTCCAAAACTATCTTCCATGGTGGTTTCACTCAATACCATCATGAAGCAAAGGTTTAATACTTATGGTGAGGCAGGAGGACCCGCCATTCACATGAAAAGGTTACGCCTGGTTGTAAAGATTGTTTTAGATCAAAAAGGCAAAAAATAAGTGAAGATATCATGAGTGACCTTCCTATATTGTATCAAATATATCAAACGATATAAATGTGTATGGGTGAGAAAAGGTTGTAGAGATTTAGTGATTTTGATAACTAGACAATCAACTAAATTAAACAAACCTCTCTCTAGAGGAAGGCAAAATTCTACTAGGAAAATGTGGAGCTTAGCAAAGTTGACAACAGTAAGACTTTAGGGGGGTTTAGGGATCATGCACTAGCCATGTATGTGATCCTCTAGGGAGGTGTCCTTACCGTACAAAATCAACATATATTATCTTACTGCACATGCACCCTTACTCTATTTGGGCCACCTTTCCAGTGAGAATTGCAGGTACCATATGAAAGATAAATCTGGAAAAAGGTACCATATGCAAGAGAGTGGAGGATCCAAGTTTCCTCATGCATGAAAACCAGATAGATCGAGTAGGGTTTGATTCAGTATTGGTAAAAATAAATCCATAGAGTAGGAGTTAGCTTAGCTTTTCAATTGAATTATATAACAACTGTTCTGGGAAGAAAATAAAATGTATGGTTTCTATACATAGTGGATTTTATAAACAATGACAATGCCACACATATGGAATTGCACACTTGGAGAAGACATAAGTAACACAATGGTGGTTAAGTATGTGGAATGTATCAACTATCCATTCTAACATAAAGACCAAGTAGATTTCTTTAAAATAGATTGATCAAGAACTCAATCTAGCACTTCAACCTTAACTTGTAAATTATACTACACAATTTTCCTCCTTGCATTCTCCCAATAGATTTTTTTTCTTCATAAAATGCTCAAACTGGATATAAACTTCTCGTCATGTGCATATTGCAGTATATATCTTTTTGGCGTCTACTACCTTTTATAGCAAAATGTCCACTTTTTCTTGCTTGAGAATTTTTGAAAGTTTTCTTGTTGATATCTGAATCAACCATCTAGTGCACTTTGTCAGTTTTTATGGTTCTTAGAAGGCCGTAGTTGGTCTAGATACGTTAAATAGTTAGCAGTTGTGCTATAGTTACCTGTTTAGCACATAAGAGCTATGACCTAGCCTGATTACTTGAGCAACTTATATTGTTGCTTGTTACCACTAAAATATTAGTATTCACCAGCAAAGTACATGAGTTCATAGGAAATTTACACCACTAAATATAACACAGCTTCATGCTTAGAATAGAAAAATATATCTCACGTCGGAACCACTGATGAGTGATTTCACTTATTCTTATAGGAAATGAAAAACTACAAAAAACTACACCTTAATGGTGGGTGATCCTTTTGTAACAAAAATTAAAAATAAAAGATCCAAGTAGCATTGACAAAAACAAAAGGTTACCACCTCATAGGGTTCCTGGTGGCCTCCTACATTGTAGCTTCATTGCTCCCGGAAGCACTACCAAACACACATACAAGGTTGCTACAGTAAGACAGGGCTTACTCATGTTTAAAAAAATTAGACAACGGACATGAAAGAGACTTGTTTTGTAATTTCAGTTAATCCATGAAGCAACATCGATGAAGCATATGTAATGACTTGGGGGTGATCTCTCTACCGAAAAAGCACTTATTGCACAGGTATAGAAGTACTTTCTCCAATGTTTTATCCAATCCAATATGTTGAAGCTTGTTATGGCAAAATACCCTAATGTTAGAATAATGGATTTACTAGACATGCTTACTAGTTAGACACAATGACATGAGAAAAAACCATCTATATAATTTATAATGTCTTATGTGCAAACTTCAATCATCAAAACACCTTGGAAAATGAAGAATAGTTTTTTTTTTGGTCGGTAAAAAAATGTGTTACTAATATACCAAAAACTTTAGATACAAAAGCACCTCATAGGTGAAAACAAAAACCTTGAATATCCAAACATGTGGATAATCAAGGGCCAAAAGATCCTACATAACCTAAAAACAAACTGTAAGATAAAGACTAGACCCCTAAAGACCTCACCCAATTTGTGCTCAATGGCAAGAAGCACACCCACAAATTATGAGCACAAAAAACCTTACAGACAAATCTTTCTCCATTAGGACAAGGGCAAAAGAGATTCGGTCTTTATTCAACAATCTAGGCTTCAGAAGTAACTAGGACTTGGGAAAAAAACCCAAATCAGCAGTGAATACCAAAGGGCACGTCCAACCAAAACCAGGATCACCAAAAAATGAACTGAAGCAAAGAAAAAGAACTCAAAAGTTGGATCCATTCTGCGATCTTCCTCCACTAGCATTTACTACACCCACAAATTGTGAAGGAAAGAACGGAGAGCAGACAACATCATCTTCAACCTCTATACCTGGTATCAGAGCAATCGAACCCCTGTATGCTTGGAGAAGACAGTAAACCAGTCACAAGTGATCCTCATAGTACCTATTGCCCCATAGAAGAAAATCCTTGAGCACCTGATGCTCAGCTTATGCGCAGTCACTGTACTGTGTTAAGGACTAGATCTCTGCGGGGAAGGCATCACCAGATCTCCAACCACCACTGCAAGGGTCCGTAGTCACCGACACCTAAGGACAAACAACTATCATCAGGAGCAGTGGTAAAATGTGCCTCAACTGACTAAGTCTATTATCGTTGAGTCCCTTTGGAGGTAACCAGGGGTAAGACCACTAGGGCCATCTTTCTATGGTGAGGGGTTGGAACCCAGACTGAGAAGCATCATCGTTGCTCTGGATGGAGCGCCACCGACTGGACAATAAGCACCCTGTGAAGATCCCAACCGCCTCCTTAGTCGCCAAATGCAGAACCAGAGTCGACGCCAAGGTTGCAACAGGGACCAGTCAGAATTGTGGCCCTATGGATTCCCAGAAGAGGGAACTGTAGCCGACTGTTGGTCGACCGAGATAGACCAGAAGAGGGCGCCGCCAGAGCATGGATTGGACACATCACCAAGGCAGAGAAGGGTACCAATCCGCCTAGAAAAGGAACCAATCACCGTCGTGTTTCACCAAAACGGGGTCCTAGTCAGAGTCGTGGGCCATCGTCTCCCTAGTTAAACTAGGAATCACTTAGAGGAGGGAGGAGGAGATGCTTGTGAGGTAAGGAGGAGACATCCCCTTCCCTAACCTACGTGATGGAGCAGCAAACGCTTGAACCCCAGAACTGGGTTGGAGGTGGCTTCTCTCCATCTATCATGCTTGAACGGAACAGAGTCGACAAGTCGATTTACCGCAGCCCTGCCCAGATCTTGCCTTGTCACGGTTCATCCATATCCCCTTCAAGCCATATCTACCGAGGAGGCGCCAGAAAAAATGACTTGCTCCCCTTTCTCCAGAGACTCGCTTAAAACTCCACATCGTCGGCCTCACCGTAACTGTTGGGGGCCAGCGGGAGGAAAATGTCGAGGTGACGCTCTCTCCCCCTAGCGGGAGCCGCCGGGAGGGTAGAGAGAAGGGAGAGCGAGCAGAGACCTAGAGAGAGAGGAGCCTCAGAGATAAAATGAAGAAATAGTTTACAAAATAACTATACTAAGAGACTACTAAGACTAGGGGGAAAAACGACTGAAGTTAGAGGATTTAGGAAAGATGTAGAGATAGATTATTTGCACTTATAGTTAGCTAGTATCCTAGAAGGAAACTTTTTTCTATATGTCATCCATATTTGCTAACCATTGACATGCTTATTAATGAAAATATGTCATGATACTAGTTTGATTTCAATTCCATCTAAAAAATATATTAGCCAAAATATAAGAATCACAACAGGAACCAGTAACAATCGTTGCCACTTCCACTCAAAGAAAACAACCCACAATGTTAAAATTGTGAGTTATTCATGCAAGTCAAAGTGTTATAGAGATCTCATACCAGATTAGGTCAACATTTTTTGGATTTTACTAGCCCAACTAGAACAACCAGGGGATTACAATAGAATATCAATATTTGTAAATTTGAATGAAACACCAGTGATAAAGATCATCAAAGCATAGAGAAATTAAAAAATGTTTTCCACAATAAGTGATCCAAAATATAGCTGGACTACGTGACAACAGAGGTAATCTAAGGTGGGATATTTACACAAATTGTTATAGTAAGTCAGCCACCTAGAAACATACTTACTTGCATGACTCATTCCTACAGGCTTACGGTTGAACCATTTTTTTACAGAATCAAGACACATTAAATTTATACAGTTTCCAAGACATTTAAAAAAATATCATAAAGAAAAGACATGAATACATGTAGCAACCAATTGCCACCCTTAGCTTGTCTCCACTCAAACAACACTCACGTTTGTAAAAAATTGAGTCATTCTCATATAAGTCATACAGTTGCAAGAGAATAATATATAACAACTAAATATAGGTCTACACCACTATGAAAGACCAAAAATGTGCATGGATGGCATACCTTAGGCCTTAAATAGTCATCAACATGGAAAGTTTCTATAGTACCATAATTCATCTTTATGTCCCACAACTAACGCACCAAAAATATCATAAGAAAGTGAGACAGAAATAGACAAGATACAACATAGACTTTTGTTGTGAGTATAGTAATCAATGATAGATTGTGAGATTAGTTTGTGGTTCCAATGAGTAATAACAATGAAAAAATAGCCATGCAGCAGTTAACACCCACAACATAATATAGCATCCAGGTTGTGATTCTTTGTAGAAATGGCTACATCTTTATTGCTCTTTAAGACAAGTTTAAATATATTTTGGTTATGAACATATTCAGTTCTGAGATACAAAAGTGTTATTGTTCTCTGTTGGTGGTTTGACATTTATGAATATATGTAAATCCATCATTCAGATTGTGTGCAACTTTTCACACATAATTTGCACAGATCTCTCTCTCTCCTTATGTAGAAAAAACTTATTATTATTCTGATCCACTCGCAAGTGTGTCATGCTTGGATAACTCTATTAACCCTTCCTTTAACTCCCTCTTCCAAACTATTCACCAACCCATTGAAATCATGTTTTACGTTATGTCAAAATTCCCAACCTTCTATTCACAATTCAGGGACAACACTATCACCGCATATTTTGGTATTGAAAAGAACAACAAGGAAACTACAGTCTATAGTGGATGGGTGTCAGTGTGTCCACCATATCCGACATGAAAGGGAAAATAGGCATCTGCATAATTGCAAGTCCAACTGATTGAAGAGATGGAAATCAACCTCAAAATTGGAGGTACAAATATAAGATCACTTTTCAGGATTAATATTAGATCATCTATGAAAACCCATCTAGTATTGTAGAACCAAAAACATATATCAGAAAGAAACCAAACTAACTTATTAGATTCATTCACACTCACTTTAAATCTGGCATTATATGGTACCAACAAATCTCATTGCCTTTTACTCCCTAAAATGCTCATACTATCAATATGATGTAAAATTGTAATGATCATAACTTTGTCTACCACGTACGTAGGTCACACAAGCTACAAACTCCATCCAAAATGTAGCACATTGTTTCACATAGAGGAAAGCAAGTAAGAAAGAAAATCCATTTGAACGATGGTATTAATATCGGTGTGATGCTCATAGAACTCATACCTGCAAGTACTCATGGTGATCTTCACGGAAGGAGTAGACATCTTTTATGCTGGCTTGGACCCATTAAAGTATTTTCGTGTGAAATAGGAGAGATAAAAGGCCAAGTTGGTTGACGAGGCTGAAAGTGTTGAAAATGTCTATAATGAATAGGCCAAGCTACCTCATAGGATGAAAGGACAAACCGTTTAATGAGGGAGATTCCAGAAGTCGCTCCTGCTAGAAATCTATCCCTAGCATACGCCTCTACGGAGAAGCAGTAAATGAAACAAGGGGGTTATGGGAACATATTACTAGAAGGCATGATGGAATCAGGAAAAGAGGTAGAGGGGAAGGGAGTGGGTGACTGCAGATCAGTAGAAAAATGAGGGGAACATGGAAAGGGAGCGACATAATAGAAAGACGAATCAAGGAACATGGTAGAGGGGGAGGAAGTGTGTAGTTTCCCTAGCCCTGTCTAGTCTTTTGTCTTCTCCCTGTTGAGGCATGGAGTCGCAGGGCACATCCGACGGAGGATGAAGTAGTTTTTGGAGATGACGAGGCTTAGGTGTTTTTTTTTGCTTTTGGGTGCTACGTAGTACTATATAAGCATGGGAGTTGGGGACACAAATTAATCTCGTGATTTGAAAGGGGAGGGAATTTTCCTCAAAATTTGTAATTGTAGTCAAATTGTAGTCAAATCTTGTAACTGTAATCCATTACATTTGGGCTAGCTACAAATCTGACACTTGTAAGGGAATGTGTGTATTAAATACATAGAAATTATATGTAGGTAGGATAATTGTAGCTAAATCCTATTTTTCTTGTAGTGTAACCTTTGTGGTCGATGAAGATTTCTAATCTATATGGTCATCATGTTTTATTGACCCTATGATGATGATGTTTGACCTAAGACCTTTCATGATTGAGAGGATGATAATAATTAGGGTTTACCTTTAATTGTTATTTTGAAATCCTAATTCACTCATCTTGTTGAAACTAACTGTAATACAAGTATAAAATGATGTTACTTAGTTTCCTTGTGTGATTAGTATGATGATGGAATACTTTCTCTCTCTATATTTTTCTGACCCTAATTTGCTATCATATGAACATCATAGATCTTAAATCTAATGTTGTATCAAACTTATGTGTCACATGTAAGATGATCAAATGATGAGCCTTAATGAGGCATAGAAAGATGATGATGTTCTTGTAGGGAACAATGTGAATGGTCTTATGATCTTGGACATGTTTTGTACCCTAGTTGAGGTGTTATCCTCTTCATGATGTGACAATGATTTGTACAGTATGATTGTATGGTGGCGATTATAGACTTATGTATGGCAATAAAATAATACCATGTGAATATGTGACAAGTTTTATGTTTTAAACGTTTTATATCTTCTGAAGTTGCAATCTACCCATGTTTTTGTATAACACTTTTAGGGTTTGTGTAACTTGATTGATACAACTTTAAAGAACCTAAATGAACTTAACTAATCAAGTAAAACCCTAATCATGTAGTTTCCTATGCCATAGATCCATTCGAGTGTCAGGATTTGTAGGATGGTGGAATGAGTATTCCTCTAATGGATGCTTGGAGTTTTATAATATTGAGTATATGCACATTTTTTAGTATGGTTGTGGTCATACCTCGGTCGTAGAAATTTTGTGGTCATATCTCCGATAATTGTATTTATTATGTGATTGAGGACATCTGTGGTTGCACCTCATATGTTTGGGTTTTGTATGCCCTGGTTACTAGTGTCGTGACCTATATACCAAGGGTGGATTAGGCTATTTTGCAGCTTGACTTTATATGTCATTTTGGTTGACTGTTGACCGGCCTAAATCACGCGTCCAAAAGTGGAGGCAGATTTGAGGTAGTTGAGCTTTTACATTTATAAACCTGAATCCTTCTAGGCCCCCACAACTTTGTTTACGGGGTCGAAGTAGATATACGGGGTCGAACACAGGGACAATGGGGGTAGTGTTGAGAACCCAGAATCGACACGCTACACTCCGGTGGGTATAAAGAGATATAAATTCCCAAAAGGGAAACAACAAGATGTCACAAATAAAACAAAGAAAACTATCTCCAACTAGAGATACAAGAGAGATTTAAGGTTTTAGTCATTTAGCAGTTTTTAGGGGTTTTCATGCAACAAAAACAGAAAGATAATACTAGAGCTAGGGCAAGATGTGAAGGATAAGACTGCAACAAAACAAGCGGTAGTAGTAACATCCTGCACCCCTCCTCCCAGAGTAGGTACTTCTAACCAAGCGTCAACACCCCTCTCGAGGTTGTCAGACTTAAGTTAGAGTGGAATGTTACGGAAACAACTCTATTCCAGGCACTCTCGTACTCCGATATCAGACCAAACACTAGAGACACAACACGACTCTCGAAGCTGTTGCGACGGGAAAACACGATTCGGTAGCTAAGCGAAACGTGATCCAAACATGCAAGCTAGAGTTCAGATATCAAACATAGCAGTCATCCAATATATCGCACCAAGCATCGAGTAGTAAGTAATTAAGCTTTTCTATTTCCATACACATTAAGGGTCTTAATACATTGCGTAAGAAAGGAATTAAATAATGGAATTAAAGATAGATGTCGCCTTCTTGATGTAGAAGGGTGATAGACTACATCGGCTCTCCCTCCTGATACCGAACAGGTGCCTAGCCCGATACAAAGGTGTTGGGCGACACACTCTCTCGAGTGGCACACCGTGACGGCTGACTATATCGTTCAAGGACCTGGTCGATATGATCAAGTCGGGAGACACACCTTTCGGGTAGCACGCATGACGGGAGAAGTGTATCGGGTTCGATATCGTGTCGGGCATGGAGCGACGCGTCCTACTGTCGGGCACTTGTGTTGCTCGTCATCATTGGTCGATATCGGCCCGCAGTGTCGCCAGGGACGGTTCTAAGTGAACTATCCCCTCCCTCTCGGGACGAGGAAGAGCTAACCTAGTGTCGCCCGGCACGAGCACTGGGGCACAATACTCCTGGTCTCACAGTTGCCTCCGAAGATCACTCAAAGCTCCCAACTGTCTGAATTTCGAAGTATCTGAACTGTCTTTTTGGCTTCCTGTAGCTACTATTTATAGGCAGCAGTTGGAGGAAGTTATGGTGCTCTAAGCGCCACATGTCCTCCTTATTTGCGGGTCGGTGGACGGCCGATACTGGTATCGCTCAGCTCAGGAGTGTCAGCTATCAGTCACGTGATGGACGGCGCACCTACCGGTGGGTGACTGTGTCGCCCGACAAGTTGGGTTGTCGTGGCGAGCTGGGCACCCTGTCGGGTAGAAGGTGTGTCGTCCATCTGCTCCTTCTTGCGCGGCATCCTTTTGTCGTGCGTCATTGTGTCTCTCCACCCTGTCGGGCGGAGGTTGTATCGGGCGTCAGGAAGGCCGAAATAGACTTGGACTTATTCTGTGGGCCGGGACGGCCTTATTGCACCAAAATGAGGAAAAACTCTGCAAAAGATGGAAATATAGGATTAAGAGCATTGCTTGGCCAATTATTGTGAAAGTGCATACAAAAGAGAGGAAAATAGCTAAAAATGGCAGTTTTGATAACAGAAAAACAGTCTAAAATATCACAAAAATTGGTGTTATCAACTGTACTGACCAAGGGAATATGAGATCATAGGATTCCAACTCTTCTAGATCTTGTATGGCACTGATTTTGACTTAGAAGTGGTTAGTTGGAGTTAGACTGGTATATCTCAAACTCCCCAGGGATTAATAAAAGATGTAATCTAGTCGTGTAGTATATCTATTTAGGATTAAACATGTTTCACATTGGATGTTTACCCTTGCCTTATTTTCTTGAAATGATTAGTTGAAAAATAATGTAGTAAGAGAAATTAGTTGTATAGAAAGTGATAGCATTGCCTATTTAGTAGCTTAATCTATTTCAATTACTTAGTCTACTTAATCTTCTTATCCTGCTTAATTTGTTCATTTGGTTGAATCTACTTAACCTGTTATATCATAATTGATGTAATAAATAATTGTTGGTTGAGAGTTATATCTCTCGCTGGGATGTTGGTCTCACCTCATGGGTCCCCACATCTGTTTAGGTGGTCGTCAAGGATGTGGTTAGGACCGTAGTGATGAGGAAGAACAACTTGGAGAGTAGTAGGTGCAGAAGGATGGATAGTTGTTAGTAGAGTCCTAGAGTCGTCTACATACTCTTAGGTTCGGGCAGAGGATGTTTTGTAGATGATATGTATATCGAGACATGATTTTGGTATGTATACTTTTGTTTGTATATGGTATTTATGTTTGGAACAAGATCTTTTGCATACTGGTTGTGGCGGATGCCACTGGACATGTATGTAAATACCTGATATGGTATGTGATGTGATACAGGTTCTTGGACATTTATGTAATGTTCCTGATCATGATGAAAAGGTTTGAATCAGTTTTAAATTACCCTCTTTCTGGTAGTTTGGTTAATTAGTAGTTGAACACATGTTTTTTTAGTAATCTTGTTTGGTGTGATGAGATGTCTCATTTGTATGCAAGTGGTCCATGCCAGTGAGTATTCATACCCATTAATCTTAGTATATTTAAATCATTTTCAAAATAAGGCTTTCAAGATCTATGAGATATAATGTTCTAGGATTTTAATTTTTGATATGCGAGAAATATTTTCATACTTTCATGATTACGCCCTTACATGTGCTTAAGATCTCAAGTAGAGATATGTTCTTGATATTTTTTAGAATTAATCAGATGTAAGAATGAAGTGCATGATAAGATTATATGATTTGAATGCATTAAATCATAGTTTTGAAAGATATGATTTGATTACAATTCATGTATTAAGATTTAAGATTTATGGACAAAAGATCAGAATGCATTAAGATTCATATAAGAAATGAGCTAAGATGATACCAATTTATGGAGTTAGAGCCAAGCCCTAGTGTAGGTCAACTCAAGAGACATGACCCAGGCCCTTCGTGCAAGTCATGAAGCCCAGGAATAAGAAAGTAGGCCGGTTCAGATATATGACCCAGACACTGGAGTGCATGTCATGATACAAAGGTATTAGCGTACATGTCTCTAGATAAAGATACATAACTAATTTTAACGTAATAAAGTTATTCATATTTCAAAATTTCTACAAGTGTTAACATTAGTTCGATGTTTACCACATTTAAGAATATTTTGTAGTTTCTTATTACTTCTATTATGTGTATGCTAGAATACTCATGCCACTCACTAACATTGGTTTCTCTAGGTTAATGTTGGGGATGAGATGTCCGCAAGTGAAAAGAATGACCAGAAGTAAAGTCAAGGGAGTTCATGACAAGGACTGAGAAATATCTAATCTAGTAGGTGCTAACTATAGCAAGATCCTCAGATTTATGGATTCCACCTTTGTTATCTTTAGGAGTTAAGAATGAGAGTCTTGGTCTCAACATGTTAGAGTTAAATTTTCTTTTTGTTCATGTCAAACTTTCATTTTCCTTTTGTGAGAACTTATATCAAAATTTTTGTATCTAAGATCATGTGATTGATTATATTTTCTCTATGAATGCCAGTTTTATACAATACCCCCATGAGTGCATGAGTTATGGACAACGGTGTGTTGTTTCCTCTATGTGCATGTGTGTTCTTAGAGAGGGCCTTACAAGTTTGTAATTTTAAAAAATAATATAGCAAATTACATTCCATCCCTCTGTTGGATTTCTTATATAGTATAGTTGTGTCTCCTTATACGATATATAATTTTAAAAAGTAATGACAAAAGTGAAGTTTACACACATGTATCAATTTGTAATTCAAGAAAAACAATGGAAAAAATTACATTAAGTCCCCTCTATGACTTTCTTATATAGCATAGATGTGTCTCTTGATACAATATATAATTCATGAAAGTAAAGACAAACATGTAGTGTATATAGATGGACCACATTGTAATTCCAAAAAAATAGAGAAATTTTTAGTCACCTCCATATGTGGAATTTCTTATATAGTTTAGGAGCATACCCAAAATACATATATTTTATATTTGATTAAAATAGTAAATTGATTTTTTTTACATATACTATAATGATAGAAACGCTTATGCAAGAAGATGGAAATACTTGGATTGGAAATAGTTCCGTAGGTACTTTGTCATAGAGACATAAATAACTAGCTTGAAATTATTCATTTACAAAAACTTATTCTTTAGTATGATTTTTAGTTAAAATATATATTTCCAAAATGTCACTTGTAGGTAAGTTCTATGAGCGAAAGTAATATACGGAGAGAAATGTTTTTCAAATAGATGTTTTTTACTTGGAAGGAAAGAATCTCTTAGAGAAAAATATTTACTTATATTGGAATAAAAGTTTATATGAAATCAGAGTTGACATAAAATTTTATATTGAAGGGAATAAAACTACATAAACAAAATTCTTTGTAGGGACTTTCTTTACTTATATGGAATCATATTCATGAAGGAAAATCACATTCTTGAATAAGTTTATAAACATAAAATTTATTTGTAAAAAATACTTTAAATTAAAGAGATATTTTATTTAAGAAAAATCAACTTAAAAAGAGATTTTTTAATGAGGAAAAAAAACTTGAACTGAAGTAAATTTCTAGACAAAAAAATATTAGTAGAAAATTATTACTTATTGACGTGTAAATCTTAAAGAAAAACATGTTTATGTGCATAGAAGGAAAATGATAGAGAAACTTTTTGACACGTGTAGAAGTATATAGTGAAGAATTATGTTTCTCGAATGGAACTTTGTTCCCCATCATTCCCCTTGGTTCTTATTGGGGACAAAATTAGACTATATTTTTTAATAAATTCACCATGAAGAATTTTCTTTTCTCAATCACCATGCTAACCGAATGCTATTGCTAAATATTTTCATGATTTTCCTCCCCATCATTCACCATATACCAAACACAATCTTCAATTAAATATGATATGAGAAAATATATAATTTGTTATTGTTTGAGCATTTCATATGTAACACCAATTTTAAAAGACATTTTGTAACCTAATTATATCAATTATCATTATTTTCAATTTAGATGATTCTTATTATAATAAAAAAATTAAATAATTGATTGTTCATAACATATTTTTGGTATTTTTTGAAAGTATATATTTGGTAATCCTATACATGCAAGTCCAGATATACAATGCACATTCATAAACTGTATGGAATGAACCACTGCATAAAATATGTATGCATATCCATAAGTGGACATTTCATTTAGACACAAACTTGTATAGAATCTTCCACCTTTTTTAGAAAAAGAATGGCCACCGAAGTTCTAGGGTAAATGGTTTATGAAACTATGAAGGCCATGGGGTTGTTTAAACCGAACATATATAAAGGCTCCATAGATATCTGTACTGATTCACAGTAGAGCAAGATCCACAAATGGAGTCAGAAAGAAAACACTGTCAAAGAAAGCGCACAATCGTCATCATCACTATAACATCACAAAACAAAGACACAAGAGGCTTAACAAAGAACACCATACAGTGTGCTCATTGGTTGAATTCTGTTGCATATCTCGTTACAACTAGAGCTTATCACTTGGACAGGAAATGCTGAAGGATCTGAAACCCTTTTCAAACCACTAGGCCATGATTAGTACTTGTCTGAATAGCTGGCACTAAACACCAATTTTACAAAGTTCTGTCTGTTATTGCTCAATCGTTATCATTGATCAATATCAAGACGATACTTATTTTAATAACGATCCTTAGATCGGTGGATCACTCCAGAAATTATATTTTATAATCTGTAATATATATGTTACATGGGTGATAACAAGTCACATGAAAAATCCTATTATAACCTCACTTTCATGATCTTATTGGAAGAATCATTGCTTCAAAATATGTTTGCACATACATATATAGATGGTTACAACAAGGCTATTGCAACAGTAGAAAAAAAATTAATTCAACATAGTTAGGTGGGTGGGGCTTTCTATCATTTAGGATTGAACATGAATGTTCAATAACATCCGTTCTAGTGCCGGTTATGGTTACGCTATCAGCAATGTAATTATTATATCATAACAAGAAGGAAAAAGAAGTTGAATAAAACGGCACATTTGTTGAATTCCATTGTATATCCATTAAACTGGCCCTTATTACCAGGAAGAAAATAACAAAGGACTGAGCCCTGTCCAACTACTGACCCATGCTTACCTCATCTAAAAAATATATGAATGTTCCTATCCTATTCTTCTTATTTTTCTTAATACCATGAACAGACTTCACTTCGAAAGAAGATAGCAAACAGATAAAACGGACAAAAAAATTAGAACGCAGCGGCAACATGGCATGCATCAAATTGTCGTCGGGCCAGTAGATCAGAAATCTTATTAACTTGATAAAACTCGTTCACTTGTTGCTGTTGTTGCTGCTGAAGGTGTTCTTGACTGAGTCCACGGCTCCCTGCGCCATGCCCTTCGCCTGCTCAGCCCCGCGGTGCATCTGCTGCTGGGCACTATCGGCGGACGCGGAGACGGAGTCCTTGGCATGGCTAAGCTTGTCTTTCGTGGAGTCCATCATGTTGCTGGCGTGGGCCTATATCATTTGATCAAATGCGTGTGGGAGGGAGCACATGACAGGAAAAAAATAGCGAGAAGTTTGTAACGAAATGAAGACGAAACAAGCAGAAAAAAAACGGATCGGAACCTGTCCGCTGCCGTAGGTCTGGCCAGCCTGGAAAGAGCTCTGGTTCTGGTTCGACATGTTGATGAAAGGTCAGGGACGAGGACAACAACCTGGACTGGAGAGTCTCTGAATGATATTGGAAGTCTGGTGTTTGTGTTCGTCGATTAAGGGACCACCTCTATTTATAGTTGTGCTGCGTGTAGAGGAGAGGAGAGGCGAAAGTTGTGCAGTTTGATCAGCGGCCCACGCCTATGGGAAGGATCCGAATTTTGAGGGAGGCCGATGGAAACATGGATATAACAAAGCTCCGACCTGGTTTTCCGGGGAACGACTACATATGGTATGAGGCTATAAGCAACTCATGATTTCCTGTTCAGAAACACTGCGTGGCACTAAATTTTTTTACAGAAGTTGCGCTTGGTAGAAAGTACCATAATTAATCAATTTTATAATTTGAATGATACTTTAATGTTTATGATATGGTGTTTTTCTCATTGAAATGTTATACGGAGCCCTCAAACGTTCACATGATGGTATTGTTAACTTTTATAGTTTTTAGCTATATTAATAAAACTTACATGGGTTAAGCAAAAAAAGGTGAAGCTAATAATTTGACTAGAACTACAAAATGATTTTATATAGATGGCAAAGAAATTTAGTCTCATGGTATCGACTAATATCATGAAATACTATATATAATTAATTGCACGTGATGTATCCATGATCTAGAAGAATGCATGCTCACTTTGGGTAGTATAGTGACCATAACACACATACATTCACACTTATGCCATGCCGATCAAGCATGGACATCGTAATGTAGGTCATGCAATATCGTAATTATGATTGTGAGACTTTTCTAAATGATTTTATACAACGGAATAGGAATTTGTCTCTTTGTGCTCTATATGTGTACCAGAGCAAACATGCAGCCACGTCTTTATGAAAACTTTTACAAGAGAATGAAAACTCTCTGTTGCTACAAATAAGGCCTCTTTGCTTTTAGGGTTAATCATTATGCACTCACACCTTTAATTAAATCCATCCTTAGTTTGCCTTGCGTTGCATATTATTCTTCTTATTTGTCAGTGGCAATTGTTCATGTTTCCTTTCATTTCTGAAGACGCAGACTGTTAGGAGCCAATACCAACGTTTGCTGAGACGTTCTGCTTATGCTACTCAATGACACCCTCGCACGAGCATGATGAGTGTTTTATGTAAGTTCACAACTAGATAAGGGTGTACCCACAGTGTGAGTTTGACCACTACGGGCAGAGGGATAGAAGTCAAACAGGTTTCCATGATCTAGAAGAATGCATGCTCACTTTGGGTAGTATAGTGACCATAAAACACATACATTTACACTTATGCCATGTCGGTCGAGCATGGACATTTTTTTTTTTTGAATTCACCGTCGTTTCATTCATAACTTTTTCAAGGTACAAAAAAGACGTCATTCTCAGCGGTCAGCTTCCAACTAACAAGTAGGGAATTCCTTCTAACACACTGACCGTCTAAGGCTAAGGCGTGTTGAGCAACAAGATGCGCCAACTGGTTCCTAGACCTTTTTACATGGACACACATGAAAACAGAGAGACCGGAGGCCAAGGTACATATATCTTCAGCTAACAGCCCCAGATAGTCTGGTCATTTAACTGTCTCGTTCAGAGCATTCACCAGGTTTAGCGAGTCGGAGCAGAGGATCAGTTTCTTGTCCGTCGAACAGGTCGCCCGCGCCATCATCAGTCCTTCTCTCATCGCCATGGCCTCTGCAACGGTCGAGCTCCAAGCCGCATTGACTTGCCATTGCACTGCCCCCAGGAAGAGTCCTCGTCCATCCCTTAGCACCGCCCCCAGGCCGCACTGACCACTGCCCCGAACCGCCGCATCTGCGTGCAGCCAAAGCCATGAAGTGTCAACTCCCTTTCCTGCAAGCGACGCCGAGTGGATCACCCTATCACCGTGCAGGTTTGCGGACGTCTCCCTCCCGCTCGTGGCAGTGGTTCCAGCCGCCCTGCTTTGCGCCTTCATGTGGTCAGCGATCAAGGCTCGGTAGGCTTGGAGGATTGGTCTGGGGAACAGTTCTATGTTTGAAATTTTTGTTATTTCTACTTGTCCAGATGGTCCACCACACAGCAGCTAATTCATCCTTTTCGGCTTTAGTGCAACTGCCCATGGTGTCGAGCAGCTCGTCGTGGGCGTTCCCATTGCTTGCCATGTTGGCGGGATTGGCTAACCAGCTTTCTCTCCATACTATCTCCGCTCCCGGGCAGTGGTTCAACATGTGTGAGACGGTTTCCTCCTCCACGGCACAGATTGGACAAACTCCCTCCGATGTAACATGTGTGTCTCGCAATCTTCCTCTTGTGGCTAGACTTCCCGTAGCGACCCTCCAAAGAAAATGAGATAGCTTTGGGGGCCATCTCTTGTCCCAAATTAGCTTCCAGGCATCGAGCGACACTGCCCTTTCCCTCTCCCGAAGGCCTGCTCCACCCAGCTTACCCAGCCAGTAGGCTGAGCGCACTGAAAAGACCCCATTGTTACTCGGCCACCAGTACATGCTATCCTCTACTTCTTTGATGGACAAAGGTATCGCCTTGATCTGAGCCGCAATATCCCTAGGAAAGAACCGTAGCAGCTTGTCCACGTCCCATTCTCTTCTCCCCTCTAACAACAGCTCGTACACCATCTCCACTTGGTCCCCGTCGGTCGGTTTGAACACACTAAGATTCGTGTCCACTCCTACCGCCCACTTGTCAGTCCAAATGTTTGTATCGCGACCGTTTCCAATTCTCTTCATAGTGCCTTGAAGGAGGAGAGATTTTTCCCCCCACAGACTATGCCATGTGTAGCTTGGAATGAGCCCCAACCGTGCTTCTAGAATGGAATTGTTTGGGAAATATTTGGCCTTCAAAACCTTGGCAACCAGTGTCTCCGGTCTAGAATGCAGTCTCCACACCTGTCTCGCGAGCATAGCTTGGTTAAAGATATGCATATCTCTAAAACCCATACCTCCCTCTCTTTTAGACTTACACAATCTATCCCAACACGACCATGATATCTTCCGTTCCCCATCTTTAGACCCCCACCAAAACCTTGCCACCATGGAGTTCAAGTCTCCAATCAGCCCCAACGGAAGTTGGAATACACTCATGATATATGTAGGGATAGCTTGCACCACTGCCTTGATGAGGACTTCTTTACCTGGTTTGGAAAGCAACTTTTCCTTCCACCCCCGTAGTTTATTCCCCACTCTCCCTCTTATGTAATCAAACACCTTCTTCTTGGACCGTCCTATGGCCGTAGGAAGACCCAAATAAGAAGCCTGCCTATCCACCTCCTTGACTCCCAACAAACCTCACAATTCTTCTTTTTTACTTCTCGGCATCTTCTTGCTAAATGCAATTTCGGACTTGGTGAGATTTACTTTTTGGCCTGATGCCTGTTCGTATTGGCTGATTATCTCAGCTATTTTCAGGCATTCGTTCCTTGTCCCTCTAGCAAAAAGAATACTGTCATCTGCAAAAAATAAATGTGAGATCCGGGGTGCCCCACGGCAGATGCTCATACCGTGAATGGTATTTGCATGTACCGCGAGTTTTAGGAGGGTGGAGAAAGCATCGGCACAAAGAATAAAAAGGTAGGGGGATAAAGGGTCACCCTAGTGAAGTCCACGTGAAGGCTGGAAGGCACTTGATCTTTCCCCGTTGGCGGTAAAAGTGTGAGAGACCGAAGAAACACAGTCTAGAACTCTATTGCACCATTTTCCGCTGAAGCCAAACCTTTGCATCACTATATCAAGGAAGGTCCACTCTACTCTGTCATAAGCCTTCATCATGTCAAGTTTAAGCACAATCTGTCCTCTCTTTCCTCCCTTCCCGCCCTTCATAGCATGGAAACATTCAAACGCAATAAGAGCATTATCTGTGATCATCCTACCCGGGACAAAAGCACTCTAATTGACAGAAATGATATTGTCCATGAAAGGCTTCAGACGGTTTGTCAACACCTTGGTAGTTATTTTGTATATGACATTACACAAACTGATAGGCCGGAATTCAGATATTGTTCGTGGGTTTTTCACCTTTGGGATTAGAATCACCAGGGTATCATTGAAACCTTTAAGAGAATATTCCCCTTTCCACCACCCTTTAATGTAGTTTGCAACATCCTTTCCTACTACATGCCAGAATTTTTGGTAGAAGACCGGTTTTAGACCATCTGGACCTGGTGCCTTATTAGGATGCATTTGAAAAACAGCCTCTCTAATCTCTTCATCACTGAGATCCATGTCCAGCGTCGCCGACATCATATTGGTAATGTTCTTCTCAATCCCCCTCACCGCTTCCTCCATATCCACCGTCCCCCCTGAAGTGAAAAGGTCATGGTAAAAACTCTCAATGATCCTCAGAATATCTTTATCCTCTGTCCTCCAAATCCCCCTTTCATCTTTAAGACCCGCAATATCATTTTTCTTCTGTCTTTGGGTAGCTCTGTGGTGAAAATAGGCTGTGTTTCTGTCCCCCTCTTTAAACTCCTTGACCCGGGCTCTTGCACACCAGTATGACTCATCATCCATGTACAACTTCTGTAATTCTTTTGATAATTCTTCACACCTTTGAAGTGTTCTCCCGTCAGGCCATTTCTTTTGCTCCTCACCTTACATCTTAGTCGTAGTTTTAATTATTTTCTTCAACGCTCCAAACTTAGAAGACGCCCAACCCTCCAGGTCCCTACTCACCTTGCTTAGTTTCTGCTTTAAGTCCTGGTCCCCATCCATCTCCCAAGACGCCGCCACCGTGGAACTCCATCCCTCTTCTGAAAGCTACATAGGCTCAAAAAAGAAACGTCTCTATCTCCTGCGTTTCCTTTCCTCACCCATCAAAATGTGCAAAATAATCGGAGCATGATCAGATTGGTAGAAAGGCAGATGGTGTACCCAACTCCCCTTGTACTTGCTTCTCCAAGCCTCACTCACAAGAAACCTATCCAGACGTTCCTCCACCAGTGTGTCAACTGAATTCCCCCTCCTCCATGTAAAGGTGTTACCTGAGAAACCGATGTCAAGGAGTGCACAGTCATCAATAACGTCCCAAAACTCTCTCATAACTCTGTCTGGTTTCATCGGACCACCCCTTTTCTCTTCATTATTTGTTATCTCATTCAGGTCCCCAAAGATAATATTCATATCAGTCATCCTTGCTCGAACTTGTCTCATCAGATCCCACGTGAAATGCTTGTCCACCTGTGCTGACCACCCATAAATCCCACATGCACTCCGCTGAATGCCATTCTTTTCATCCTCCACTATGCATTCCACATGACGTGTAGAATACCTAGTGATTTCCACATTAACTCCACGCCACCATAGGCCCAACCTACTTGCTCTACCAGTACTCGAGATACAGATGCCCTCAACAAAGCCACACTGTCTTTTTATTTTTTCCAACCTTTTATCGTCTAGCATAGTTTCCATTATGAAAACTACATTTGGCTGCTCACCCCCACTAAGAGATCGGAGTGCGTTTATGGCTGTCGGGCGGCCCAGACCCTGACAGTTCCAACTTAGGATTTTCATTGTTGTTCACGGGGATGGGTATGCCCAACTCCCGCTACTTTGGTTTCCAAAACTTGTAGACATTCATCTGGTACAACTTTGTTTGCTCGATCGCACCTCAGCCTTTTTCTGTTCATCACTGCTTGGGATTCCATGATAGTCTTATTCACCGCCTGCATACCATGTTCCTCCTCATGCCCTACTTCTCTTTCCCTTTTATTCGACTTTTGCCTAGTCACTTGTTGTCTGCCCTCCGCATGCACTGGCCCCTTCCTTTGTTTCCCTGATACGTTTCCCCCATGCCCTCTCCCTACATGCCGAGTTCTTCTCGCCTCTTCTGCTTTCCACCACTCACGCTCCATGTCCTCCCCTTGCTTCCCAGGGAACCTTGGTAGCTCTTTATTGACTGTTACCATGGTCACTTTCATCCCCTGTCTCACCGCCCCCACCCTTTCTTTTGTTGTCTCCTTCCCCAGAAGCTCCCCGCTGATCTGTTCGTTTGAGCTCTTGCTGATGTCTGCTGCTCGCTGGACCTGTTTGCCTACTTACAACTCATTGGACGAGATGTCTTCCCGAGCTCGGTTTCCCGCCGTCAGACCCTCCTCATTGTTCATTTCCCTCCCTCTGGTCTCCCGAACCGCCCCCTCCTCTTTTCCTCTTTGCTCACTGTGGTTGTCCGTGCTATCCGCCTCGTTCCCCACAGACCTGCTGCTCTTCCCATGAGGCAAGTTACACATAGCCAGAAGGTCATGGGCTTTGTACTGATACTTCAGTTTATTGGCTTCCTACGCACTGCACCTCATCATCTCGTCTTCCTCCATCAGGGACACTTCATCATCAGGGTTGTTTGCCCCTCGACCATGTCTATCTCCTGTCGCAGCTGTAGACATCACATCGTCGGGACCCCTCTGCTGCTCCTTCGGACCCGGCTGCGATTCCCTCGTAGAAGATCCTGTTCTTGTTTGGAAAAGTAGGTTTTTCCTCACTCTTGATCTGCTCCCTCCTATGAGTTCCTCTTCCACTGGAATTCTCAGTCATCTTGGAGATGCTTTCAGCCACGAGCCCCAGCCTCAACTATTATCGCCTTCCTCGACGTACGCCTCGCAGTCCCTGTCAGCGTGATCGAGCCAACCACATAAGAAATAGAAGACTGGGAGGCGCTCGTATTTTAGTTCTATATCAATAATCCGACCATCCGGCCCTCTAATATTCTGTATCCTTTTAATAGGCTTGTTGATGTCTATTCCCAATCATACTCTTGCAGAAGTTTCCCAGCCCAACTCATCGTAGTCCATCTTAATGATCCTTCCCACCTTCTCAGCAATCTTCCTCGTCAATTCTATAGACCGGAACCCTAATAGAATGTTGTATAAGCGAACCCAGAATTGGCACTCCTTGAATTCGATCCTCCCTGGTTGATCCAACAGATCCACCTCTTTCAACAATAGAACCTTATTATCAAAGTTCCACGGACCTCCTTCAATCACCTTCTGTTTGTCCTTCCAGTGTGTGAACTGGACTACAAAAGTATTATGGTCGATCAACCTGAACATAACCCCACTCGCCAAGCCCCACGCCTGGGCTAAGGTTTTCTTCATAGCCATGAAGTTGTATGAACGGTCTGTAAGAAGTCGACCAATCAGTGCAAGTTCTACATGCTCCAGTATCTTTTGATCGTCTTCCTCAGCGATATCTGCAACCTCTTGTTCTTCGTCTGTGATCTTTAGTCTCTCACACTGGTCTGCTAGAGACTCCGCCATCCCGGTGGGATCAAACGCCCACAGCCAAACACTTGAACCTGCAAGAGAGATAGACGGAGAAGACCCACGAGGGGGCGGCAACCACCGGCACCGAAACCCTAATCGCACACTACGTCGTCGCAACATCGACTAGGGTTAGGTGCGGGGTGAGCGAAAAGAGAAAATTAATATTGTCGGTCGAGCATGGACATCGTAATTAGAGATGAGCATCGGGCCGGGTTATACCGGATTTTGTCTATCCCAAACTGAAACCCACATTTTAAAGCGGGCCACGGGCCGGTTCAGGTCCGGATAAAATTGAAAAATGTCAGCTCATACCCGACCCATTTAAGAATGCTAGGTTTCGGGCCGGATTCGGCTTTTCTCATATAACATCGAATGAGCATACTAAATTTGGCTAGATATAACTTGCTAACATGAAAACTAAACTAGTATGATATGTCTTTTGTGATCAACATTCAAATGAATATATATATATATATATATATATATATATGTATATATATATATATATATATATATATATATATATATATATATATATATATGAGGTTAGGAAGTGTGTACCGGCCGGTACATGTAACTTACGTGTACTGACCATTAAAATAGCACATGTGGAGTATGTTGATAAAATCCAACCATATGGATTGATTCAACACTATATAGATTAGACGTGTTTAAAAAATGATAACCACATCTCATATAGATCATGAGATATAATAGTAAATCATTCAATGGTTTATGCAATTTCTGCAACTTACCGTTGATCAGAAAATACACATTTTCTTTCTTTTATTTATCTATGAATATTTGTATACATCTTATTTAAGGTGTATACTTTACATCCATAAGGTTAGATTATTCATTATAATTGTACAATCACCATAAATGAAGGTGGGTACATGTAAGCTACATGTACTCGGGTACACAATTCTTTTAGCCTATATATATATATATATATATATATATATATATATATATATATATATAGTGAAACATGTAGCTGGAATATGCATACCTCTGTTGTTTGATCCCCTACAATAATGAATGGATATTGAAAGAGGAACAAATCATTTTCTCGTACATGTGAATGTTTGAGACTTAAACATTTAGTGGAATCTACAATGTTATGGCGTTTTGCTTCTCATCCTATATGTATATACTATGCAATGGGTTTTGGAAAGGTAAAAGGTCATGTATCTCCTACATGTAGGCATTTGAGAAAAAAATGAACATAATCTACTATAAATTGAGCAAAAGATCATTTGTCCCCTACATGTGGACCAAGTGAGATCAAAACAAAGAAATCACATACGTCTATCCATGTCAATGGTGGTTATGTTACTAGTATCAATTCACTAATCATGTTGATTGATTACAAATTATCCATGTTACCATTAGTTGGATACATACTACATATTGCATCTACAAATCTGTATGTTTTTCTTTCAGGACAAAGATAGACATATACATGTACATAAAATCTAATTTGGGCATTCGAGTTTTCAAGATTGGGTTTACCTCTGCCCGTACCCGGCCTAAATAAAATATGGGTTTAAATTTTAGGCTCGGCCCACCCATATTATAAATCGGGTTTGGGTCTGGGTCAGGTTATGCGGGCTGGGTCGTAGGTCAGATCGGGCCGGCCCAACCCAATGCTCATCCCTAATTGTAATGTAGGTCATGAAATATCATGATTATGATTGTGAGACTTTTCTAAATGGTTTTATAAAATAGAATAGGAATTTGTCTCTTTGTGCTCTATATGTGTACTAGAGCAAACATGCAGTCATGTCTTTATGAAAACTTTTACAAGAGAATGGAAACTCTCTAGTGTTACAAATAAGGCCTCTTTGCTTTTAGGATTAACCATTATGCACTCGCACCTTTAATTAAACCCATCCTTAGTTTGCCTTGAGTTGCAGGTTATTGTTCTTATTTGCAAGTGACAATTGCTCATGTTTCCTTTCATTTTTGAAGACACAGATTGTTAGGAGGCAATACCAATGTTCGGTGAGACGTTCTGCTTGTGCTACTCAATGACATCCCGCATGGGCATAATGAGTGCTTTATTTAAGTTCACAACTAGATAAGGGTGTCACTATGGGTACAGTGTGAGTTTGACCACTATGGGCATAGGGATATAAGTCAAATAGGTTCAACTCCCACCTTTTAGTTTTAAACTTAATATTGGAGGGATTTTTTGGAGAAAGAAACAGGGTAATCATGTGCAAATGGGCTGGGTATACAGAAGCATGATCAGGGACCACCATGGCCATATGTGGTGGGCTTCATGGGGCCTTCCTCAAAATCATTTAAAGTGGGTTGTTATCTTAGGGCCTTGGAGTTAGACTTAGATTACTTTATTAACATGAGACTTTCAGGGAGTTTGGGTTGAATGTGATAACCATGTGCTATTAAGGTTTCTAAATGGGTCTTCTAGGCTTCCTTGGAGATATAAAATTCACCTATATTCATTTAGACTTAAGCTTGCTAATTTTGAGTGGAAGAGTTGCTTGATTCACAAAAAGTGAATATACTCTCGATCATATATATATATATATATATATATATATATATATATATATATATATATATATATATATATATATATATATATATATATATATATATATATATATATATATATGTGGGCCCATCTTTATTGCCCGCGTGGGTAGCTACCCGCCCACCCTTCCCATCACTTTTTTTCAAAAAAAAAATTCTCAATTGTAGAGGACTATTTTGTCTAGCTCTCCAAAAAAATTGGCCAAAAATAATATCATTTGCCCCTCCAAAATAAAAAAACCCGTCCTTATATATATCTGCTGTATATTTTGTACAGAGTTACTTTTTTTGCCAGCAGAGTTACTTTTTTAGCCACCATAGTTACTTTTTTAACAGAAGACTTACTTTTTTGGCTAGGAGAGTTACTTTTTTGGCTGCAGGGTAGCGAAAATCCAAGTTACCCACGCGGGCAACGAATGCAAGCCCTATATATATATATATATATATATATATATATATAAATATATATATATAGATATATATATATAAATATATATATATAGATATATAAATATATATATATATAAATATATATATATATATATAAATATAGATATATATATATATATTTATATATATATTTATATATATATATATATATATATATATATATATATATATATATATATATATGGGCCCATTTTTATTGCCCATGCAGGTAGCTACCCGCCCACCCTTCCGACCATTTTTTTTCAAAAAAAAAATTTGCATTTGTAGAGGACTATTTTGTCTAGCTCTCCAAAAAATTTTAGCAATAAATAATATCATTTGCCCCTCCAAAATAAAAAAACCTATCCTTATATATATCTGTTGTATATTTTGTACAAAGTTTTTTTTTGGCCAGCAGAGTTACTTTTTTGACACCATAGTTACTTTTTTTATAGCAGAGTTACTTTCTTAGCCAGGAGAGTTACTTTTTTGGCTGCCGAGTAGTGAAAATCCTGGCTACCCGTGCGGGCAATGAATGAACACCCTATATGTATATATATATATATATATGTGTGTGTGTGTGTGTGTGTGTGTGTAGAGAGAGAGATGAGATAGAGTTAGGTTTGAATGCACTCGAGTGTACAAATTGCACCGTACATCTCAATTCCATTTGCCTATCTAAGCCATTTCTTTTCAATATCTAATCTTTTGTTCTTCATTTTCATAATAATAATAAGCCACACACTAAATTTGAGCACATTTGGATGAGTGTATGTCACTCATCCAAGGACAACATAATTAATGCTCATAAACTAATTTGAAAGGGAACATTAACCATTTCAAGGATTTTCGTGGTTGTACTACCTTCCAATAATCCAATGATAAATATGGGGACAAGAAAAAAGAAAATCCAATAATAAACATATTTCTAAGAATAATCGATAATTGTTGTTTAACATGTGGAATTATGTGAAATACTCTAGAATAATTGTTTTGATGGCCAAAAATGGTTTGGTTTTATTTTCACATCCTAATATGAAAAGTAAGCAAAATAAAGGATATTGAAAATATCCAATGAGAAAAGGGTTAATTTGATACTTTAAATAATGAAATAAAGGAGAAGACATAGAGACTAAGAGAAGTACCTTTTTTGAGTTTTGGTCTCAAAACCTCACCAGACATGGATGAAGACATTAAAAACTTTCCTTCAAATTTTGAGATTAAAAGATTAAAGGAGAGAGATATGGATTTTTCTAGAAATCTTAAAGTTATTAGATTAAGAGGAATATACATTAAATGTAATGTTTTGAATCTATTTGGAAAATTATAATAACCTGGCCCCTATTCATGTGCATGGCATGACAGCCGTTGGATCTGAGATCCATGGTAGATGTGTTGTCTTCTACCTCGAACAGGAAAAGGAAACATGGACTGTATATGGACATTTTCCTGATCGATTTCTTCTCTTCACAGTTAATATGCAAATTTAAATATTGTTCTAGTGCATTTATGAAGAAAAACTACACCTACTTATCCTATGTTTTGCCCACGTTGGAAGGATATTAAGGATTTTTCCAATTCGCAATCCTAGGAGGAACAATGTCGCCATAGTTGAGTATAAATAGAGGCCCGAGGACCCTATGTGAGACTACAAGTTGGTTCAGATGACTCTTCTTAACTTCATGTTTCTCTCCCTGACCTCAATTCCTCCCCTAATCTTGTCCATCACATCTAGCCCTTCTAAAACCTCACTGGAGTTTCTTTGTAGGCGTCCTTATGACTCTGATCACCCCTCGGGAAATTAGATCCCTTGGTGATTTCGTCAAGGTGAGGCAAAGGTCGTGGTATCCTCTCTCAACACTCAAGATGACATGATCCTGAAGTCAACATCCAGGTTATTAAGATTCTCGTGTAGGAAGGAGCAAACCAAGGTTGAAGATAAACCTCGATTAAAAGACCATTTTAACGTGACTCATCTTCTATACAAGTAAGCCCTTTCCTAACTTTTCTCTCTTTTCTCACCTTAACAAGTGTGCGACCACGCAAGCACACCAATCCTTTATGGTTGAGTCCATTGGTCATCCCAGCCAAGTTGGCGAGGTCGGGACCCGGCTCATCGCCTAGGTGGCATCTTGTGATTGGTTAGAATATGTTTATATTTCTTAAAATCATAATAATAAGTAGGATGGTCCGATAATAGCAAATAATATATGAAAATTTCTCAAAATAATGCCAGGAATGCAATAAAAATGGTTCCAAAACATATTCTATCTTTAGTCCTACAGGTCTATAAAGTTACCAACTTTAATGTTTTCTAGGGTTTGATGATAATAACATGTTTAATTGATCTTAATAGTCAGAGAATGATCTTTTTGGATAAAAAGGGTATCTTGGATGCAATTTGATCTTAATAATTCATAAGTTTATAAATCAAAGTTTTCTTGAGTTATAAATGCATATGATGATAAAATTAGGGTTTGTAAATCAAAAAAGCATTAAAAGTGATAACAAGTTTGGGAGGCCAAAACCCTAATGAAATCCTAATTTGACCCAAAACTCTAGCATGGGCCCCAGGTTAATATTAGTGAGAGTTTGTGAACAAAATTGTAATACTCAGGGTTATGCTTTATTTTCAGGATAGTTGCTTGATGGTTTGCTTTTATTTGCTTTTTCTTGGACATATATTACTTCTGAGAAAGGTATGTGGTTACACATATGACTACTCAACTTAACCAACTTCTATGGTTTTTTCAAGGCTGTACCTGAAGGATTTGTAAATTAAATGATTGCTTATTTATTTACATTCTGCAATCTGTAAAGCCCATATGAGTATTAAAATATATAGAAATAGCTTGCTTAAGCCCCTGATATTATCTGTGATTAAATGCATATATGATAATTATAGAAAGCACCCCAAGTGAGTGGGTTGGCTAATAAATACTCCCAGAGAGTGAGTAGGATATTATGAATACTCCAATGGAGTGGTTATGTTTGGAAATCACCCATAGTGAGTGGGTAGGGCATAGTATTACTCCCAGTGAGTGAGTATGATAATATGGGTGCCCCCAGTAAGTGGGTATGCCATAGTGATTAAGGATTGAGATGTTACAAGAAAAAATGTGTTCAGATTATTTGGTAGTTGCAAATTTTGATGATTATGTTGTTACTCATACATGTTCATATTTTATTTCCCACACATACCGATATAGAAATATATTGATCGTTGTTTTGTTTCACAGCTTTTTATGTTAAACTGCTATTAACTTGAAATTTGGGCTTGTAAGAAGATGGCACCAGGATGAAAGGAAACTTAAAGTTATAAATTTAGGATTATAGTTAGTTAGAATTTCTTTATGTTACAAACATTAGATTTACATCCCATGTAACTCCCTTGAGGAGAGGTTATGTTGTATCAATCTCTTTTCCATATAATGAAATGTATTGATTATTATTAGTTGCTTGTTAATCATGGATCACAAAATTATGACTATGGCCCTTGCCCTCTCAGTCCTCCTATTTTGGGGATAACAAGGGGAGGGATCGTAACATTTGGTATCAGAGCACTTGATAACCATTTAACCTTTAATAGCTAAATAATTTCATAAAACTCCATAGAGCCCAAGAGAATTATTGAATTACTTTATAAAGATGATACTTTCGAGAAGGGACCATGATCTGAGGGCTGGAAAAACTTTCCTCCACATCGCTAGTCATCTTACGAGGTCTCCCAGACCCATGCATCCTTCCTGGCCAAAGTCAGGGGATTTTACTTGAAAAAAATACCTCTATGATTTCTGCTCCTCTAATTTCATCCCTTATCTACCCCTTACTTCACTCACAAACACCTAGGGACCTGGAAGCTATTTCCTCTACCCCTTTCTGAGAAATTAGGGATATAATTATTAGGGTTATGGCATCCTCTGCCAAATCATAAAATGCATGTAATCAAGATTTCATGGACATACTTTATAATGCTTTAATTCCCTAAAGAAAAAATTGAGTCTAATTATCTATTTATGTGAACCAAAATGGCCCATACTAAGACCATTTCCATCCCCTTTAATACTCCCCAAGATTACCTTGAGGGTAGGCCCTCCTGTAGGAAGAGGAGGACCTCAAAGAAGAAGAGGAAGGATATGGAGGAAGAGTCCTCCAAGAAGCAAAAGAGGTCAGCGGAGGACTTCGAGGAGAAAGGTCACAAGCCTAAGCATGTACTCTTAGACATCCCAAACCCTGAGGATGACCAGAAAGGTGAACCTAAGACATCCCAAACCCTGCTGCTCATCCTGGACCCACATTTGGGAAATTGTGGCGAAGACCCCCAATGCAATCTGGATGGAGCAACAAAATAATCTCACTAAGAACATTAGTTCCTTATTCCTCAAGGATATCGCCAAATATGAGAATGGTGAATCTTTACCTATCCACCCTCATCTTTGAGCCACCATTCTGGTTTTGTCAATTTGAATATGGAAAAGTTTTGGGGTGAAGAAAAGACTGAGGTGGTTGACAAGGCAGACGCCAAGCTCCTGGTAGTAGAGAATGGCTTCCACATTTTGTATGTGAATCTAAGAAAAAATGTTCTCTTCGTCACTCACCTTCTTGAAGGAGCAACAAATATATGATCGAAAAATCATATCCTATGTATAGTTGTGTTGCGTGTAGTAGAGAGGAGAGGCGAAAGTTGTGCAGCTTGATCTGCGACCCAAGCCTATGATCTGAATTTTGAGGGAGGTCGATGGAAACATGGATATAATAAAGCTCCAACCTGGTTTCCCCAGATATAATAAAGCTCCAACATTGTTTTCTGGGGAACGACTACATGCGGTATGAGACTATGAGCAACTCATGATTTCCTACATGAATGTTTTAGAATCTACAAAATGTGATACGGTCGTCTCAGACTGCGAAACAGTCGTATCATGTGTGATATGTTCATTTTGTAGTGTGAAATGGTCGTCTCGTGCTTCTGTAGTTTTCTATTTGCATACGAAATTGGAAATTCACTTCTAATCAATGTTGAACATCGATTTTTCTTGCACCATAAGCAATGTGCAATCCAAACAAATTCGGGAAAGTTCCTAGAACCTTCCCCGACCTAATTGATCAATCTCACACATTTAAGACGGCGATCTCACTCACCCAGACAGTCGTCTGGTGAGCCGAGCTGAGTCAGTCGGTTCATCAGTATGAACCGGTTGGTTCACCTTATTTTGGGTAACCAACTTTTTGTTCCAACCAGTCTGACAAACCAGACGCCCATCTCAACATTTGAGACAGCCATTTGGCACCCCAGAAAGCTTTCCTCAACACTTGAGACAATTGTTTGATAGTGTACTTAGCTGTTGGTGCGTGAATTGAATATATAAACACTTTAATAATCAATCCAATCAATTTAACACTCGAATCAATTAGTCCAACACTTGAACTTGATGATTTTGAATCCAATCTGGTGATCTATTATTTAATTCCATACCTAAACCACCTTTAGCATTCACTCTAAAGATCATTCATGAATATACTTCTTTAATTCAAGTGTATCCTATGTGTGACCCTACATGTCGAGAATTATGTTCACAGTTAATGCCCATAACGACTTATGACATCACAAGAAAAGAGTGGTGCCTAGTCACACATCATTTCTACCCAAGTAATTTGGAAAGTTGAATAACAACTTCAAGATATAATCCATGAATATTGTTACCATGATCACATAGTTCCTTTATCTCTGATATCTGGATTGAACTCAAGGCATGAAATCATCATCCATTGAATGTTCAATCCATCTTCCATGAACTAGAGCAGACTGTCTGAGATGCATGTGAGTTCACATGTCATATATTGAATTGCATGGGTATGGCCATTCACTCTCAGTTTCGTTTATCAAGGGGCCCTAGATATCAATCTCCAGTAGGAGGGACAAATCCCATATCTATCACTCACAATCTATCCCCATGTGTCAAACTCACCCAATCATCACTGTTATAACAACCCATGTTTCAGGACTACATTTGATGATGTCAAAGTGTACCATACGACATGTGATGAGTGCAGTGATTTTAGATTTAAGAACCACAATCACCACCATCACTATGAGAGATGATTTTGACTACCATTCCATGGTTTCCATGTATCACTCTTATAGTGGGTTTATCTGATATTGTTCACTAACATGTATCTGTGTGCTTGACTTGATATCACATATCATGACTAATGAAACTCTGTCATCAGTCAACACACACTATAGTCTTATGTATTATTGTTGTCTATTTTGCTTCCATAGTAATATTTGACTAGGGACATAACAAGAATGTATGTACTCTTATCATACATATGATCTCATCGTTCAGGTCCTCAACCTGAAGGCACATGTCATCGAGTCACAGCATTCTTTAGATATATACTTACGTCCATGCCAACATCTCATGACTGAGACAAGCATAATAGATGGGATTACCTTTATGATTGTCAAAAATCAAGTATCAAATGCATCACTCCAATAATCATATGATTGGCTCTCTGGGCATACATATGAACATATTCCCACTTGCACTTAGATCTAATCACCCACAAATCATATTCTTAGTGATCTTAACATGCCCAACATGTTTCTACTGCACAGACACTCTAGTGGGTTTAGCAACATTTTCTTTTAGCCAGTATGTTACAAATTTCACATCTCTTCACTACACAACATCTCATATGATATGGAGTGCCATAGTACGCTATCTGAGATTCCATTCCTATCATATAGCTCCATTTCTTTCACAATATTTCTACTGAGTCATCAATGGTTGGAACCTCTCATAAGTTCACCCATATGACATCATACAATATCTTTTGTTGTTCTCACAAAGTAGAGTTTCTTGGTTTCTACTGTAGATTTAAACAATTGTCATTAGCTTGGAGCCATCCAACATACAATTCTTATTTTAAGGTCAAACACAAAAATATATTGCGACTTTTTTATTTGTTAGTTAGGAAGCTTGCATCGGTGTAACGTTTTACACCCAACTTTTCCTTATTACCATGACCAAGGAACTAATCCTTTTAGTATTTCACAAGCATCTAAAGATGTTCTTTTGTGGTATTCTAGTGACTCTCACCAGAATCTGACATATACCTTCTCGTAATGTCCAATACATATGAGATTACTGGACATGTATATATATATCCTCTCATCATGTCTAATACACATGAGATGACTAGAGATCTTCTCACCATATCCAATACATACGAGATTATTGGATATCTTCTCAACATGTCCAATACATACGATATAAAGGGATGAGTACATACATGATAGATCAAATTGTGAATGCATACAACATCTATCTATGTGTTCCTATTCTTCATAAGAATAGGGACACTAGGATCTTGACAGACTAAATCCATAGAACATGGACAAGTTTTCTCTCAATGAATCATGCATGCTGAATGCTTCAACATCTTTCCGGTGTTTGTTCTCTTTCTTAGGTCAAGATTCTTTCCAGATCTATATGTATAGATCTCAATTCCTATCACATAGGATGTTTTTCTGAAGTCCTTCATACAGAAGGTACTTTCCTTGGAAAATGTTAACATTTGCAGGATAAGGATGTTATTGCGCATCATTATGTGGAATATAAAATTGGTCCCACTAAATCCTTTATAATCAAAGATTTCATCTTTATTCTGACTCAAGATAAACACTTTGACTTTCTTGTGAAGTAGAAGATTCCAGCTTTGAGATTCTTGCTTCAATCAGTAGACTGACCTTAGTAGCTTACAAAATTTATTTGAATTAATGGGTTTGTAAAACCATTAGGTAGTGTCACATACACATCATATACAATTATTCTAGTTATGGAATGCAATATTAACATCCTTATACCAAATCTCATAGTCTTACTAAGATGCAATTGCAAGCATGATCCTGTTAGATTTAACCATGATAATTGGTGAAATACTTCATCATGTTCAACAAGTTGTACTTGTTTGAAGCTCATCACAACAAATCTAACATTCCATGTTTGTCTTATCTCAAAGACCCAAATCCACCCTATATGTTTTATCCCTTTAGGTGGATCCGTCAAGGTCATACCTTGTTGGTGTACATGGAGTCCATCTTTGATCTTATAGCCTCAAGCCATGGCTCAGACTTTGATCACGCAATAGCTTCTAGTTAGTTAGTTGACTCATCATTATGATCAACTCATTTCCTTGTGGAGTTACAAGATATCATATATCCTTCAAACTTAAGGCGTGATCTACCAGAACTATAAGGCTTTGTTTTACATAAGGAAGTTGAGATTCCACAACACTTTGTGATTATCATTGTTCCCACTGTACCTCTTTTAGGTTCAATGTTTTCTTGTCTGTCTCAAACATTTCGAGTTCTACTTTTACTCCCACTAATTCCTTTGGAACGAGGTTCCTCATCAAAAATATATCCATTGAGATCAACAAACATCTTTGTTGTAGGATTGGGATAAGAGTTGCATTTAACAAAATAACATTTATGTGATTTGTGGGCAAATCCCCTTTTAAGAAACAACTTTCTTGTATAGGCATTCATCTTTAATTAGTATCAAAGACATATAATAACACTTCCCATACCATATCGCATATGGTTTCTTTTGAACCATTTTAGATGGTACATTCTTTTAATGTTTAGGATGTGCCCAAAGGAAATTGGAATTTAGCTAGTTTAATTGATAAGCATACCTTAACAAGTTGTAATTCCTTCTTTATAACACACCATCATGTTCAAATGGAGTTCATTGTGATATACTATCACATATCTCTAGAAGGTCCTCAAACTCTTAGTTTAAAATATTTCAACATCGATCGCATCGAAGTATCTAAATACTTTTACCAAATTAGTTACATACTTCATTTATGATCTCGTTGAACACTTTGAGAGATGCATACTTGTATTTCATTAAATACAATTTTCCATATCTGTTGATCACATCAGTAAATATAGTGAGGTACTAGTAACCACCTTTTTCATTTATTCTAAAAGGTTCGTTGTACATCGACATGTACTAGGCCTAATTGAAGACTTCTTCTCCCACTACACCTAGTGAAGATTATTTTTCATATTTCTCAATAAATTAGACTTCCATGTCTCTATTGGTTCAATAACAAAAAGAGTCTAGACCAACACCATTTTGGAATCTAGAAGTGCATTTCTCATTTATGTGTACTAGATGACAATGCTATAGGTGTACTTGTTTGAGTGATCAAGTCATTCATTATATGTGTCATACACATTTATCTCTATAACTATCACATATAGTTTATGAGATATAGGGAGTTGCCATAAAAGATAATATCTTTTGAAATGAAACATAATGCACTTGTCACACAATACATATGATGTTTTTATTAATGGGAGATACATAATAGCAATTCACCAATTCTATCATGTTCCTATGAATGGAAGTTCTCAAATGTAGTGTCAGAAACCCTTACTCCGCACAGTTCTAGCTTATTTCTTCCCAGGTCCTACAGTAGAGATCTCTATCTCGTTCTTCTTCCTAAGATCAAAGTAGATAATTCCTTTACCAGTGTCCAACTGGTGATAATGGTGGCATTATCTTTCCTTAACCATATATGTGAAAAGGACAATTCCTTTTACACTTATCCCTCTCCTAACTTGAGTGTAGAAGACTTAGACTTTATCTCAGCCTCAGAACACTTCTTAGCCTTGCTTTCATCCTTGGACTCACTTCCTATGATCATCATCAGGGATTTATCCTTCTTCATTTATGCTATGGTATCAACATACCAAGAATTTGATAAACTAGTTATACAATTCACACAATGACTTGTAGAATCATATCCATGGTCAACCCTTAACCTAAGAGAAATCCTAGTCTCTCTTCATGCCCAATCATATTGACATTATACCTTATTTTCTTTAAACTATTCTTAATACGTGTTACCATCTCGAGAATGTCCATGTTATCATGTATTTCATGCAACTCATAGTTCATACAACATAACATAAGATTCTTAATGTCTATGGAATCATTGGCGTGCTTCAAGTAAGCATCCATTTCAGCCCTAGGTGCATTTGGAGTGGGTTTCTCTGGTTTTGGTCTTTCAAGGACATTAAGCTTTTGCTCATGCTAGAGAACTCATCTCAAAGTCCTTAACCATATTCAAAAGTTAATCCTGTCTAGTTTGTCCTATTTGAGGACTAATCAAAACTATACGTTATTTGTGTTTTTGTACAAAATAATATTGCATCTTTCCAAACCATTTTTTTATTTGATTTGATTTGATAAATTTGACAATATTAATTAGGTTTTAATTAATTATCGCTCCTAGTATTTTGTTGAAATTGATAACCCTCATGTATCAATTTGGTATATTACAACGTACAATATTCTAGTGGGCCAAGATCCTAATTTCACCAAAATCATGAGCCAGCTAGGGCTATCACCCACAACTTGATTCTATCAGGTAGGAAACTTTTGCCAATTGCATCAATGCAACTCTTCATAGATGATATGCATAACTCTTTTTCATTGATCATCTATATGACTCTAAGTGCTTAATTCAACATTAGGTGACTGAGACAAAAATAATAGACGAAAACCTTTATGATTATCAAATCAAGTAACTAATGCCTCACTATAATCATCATATGATTGGCTCTCTTGGAATACATACCAACACAAATAGGTCAGGCATACAGATGCGCAACTAGGGACCACTGTAGGCATATGTGGTGGTCTTCATGGGACCTTCCTCACAATTAGATAAAGTGGGTTGTTACCTTAGGGCCTTGGAGATTGGTTTAGATTACTACATTATTATGAGGCTTTCAGGGTTCTGGGTTGAATGCGACAACTAGGTGCTATTAAGGTTGTTGAATGGGTCTTCTAGGCTTCCCTGAAGATATAAACTTTAGATGTATTCATCTAGACTCTAGCATGCTAACTTTGGGTGGAAGAACTGTTGAATTCATAAGAAGTGAATATAAGTATAATATATATATATATATATATATATTATATACACACATATAATATATATACATATATATATTATATATGTGTATATTATATATATATATATTTATATAAAACATATATATGTGTATATATAAATTTTTATACACACACACACAAATATATATATATATATATATACAGAGAGAGAGAGAGTCAAGTTTGAGTGCACTTGAATGTACAGATCGCACCTGACACCTCAATTTTGTTTGCCTATCTAAGCCATTTCTTTTCAATATCTAATTCAATAATCTTGATTTTTATAATAATAACAAGCCACACACAAAATTTTAGCCCATTTGGATGAGTGTATGTCACTCATTCAAAGACAACAAAATTAATGTTCATAACTAATTTGAAATGCAACATTTTTGCTTTCTTTATATGCATGGACTATAAGTGTCAAATGAGCTTAAAATTCATACATAAGATATTCATAAGATGTTTAAGAAGATCAATGGATTAGATTTTGAAAATTATTTTTTCACGAGGGAAAACTCTGGAGGAGTATAGTGTCTCCAACGCACTCGAGTGTATTACAACTTGACCTCTCTCTCTATATATATATGTATGTATGTATGTATAGTCAGGCTAGAATACACTCGAGTGTATCCGGAGCAAAATACACTCAGGTAGTTTGTCATGATGCAATATTTTTTTTTTTAAAATCTAATCCATTGATCTTCTAAAATGTCTCGTGAACAACTCATACTCAAAATTTGAGCACATTTGGATATGTATAGCTCATGTTATGAAGACCGCAAAAATTATGCATTTCAAATTAGTTTCGTGCATCGATTTTGTTGCCCTTGGATGAGTGACTTACAATCATCCAAATGGGCTCAAAATTTGTATGTAGCCTATTTATAGTATGACGGAGAATATCAACAATTTACATTTTGTAAAAAATAGACTTGATATTCAAACACACTTGAGTGTATTCGTGCGATCCGTATACTCGAGTGTATTCTATCCTGACTCTCTCTCTCTCTCTCTCTCTCTCTCTCTCTCTCTCTATATATATATATATATATATATATATATATATATATATATATATATATATATGTCCGACCATATTATCCCGGGTGGTAAGAGCTTGGTAAGTGCCAATGAAGGACCCGGGTTCAAACCTCACTGAAAACACTTTGTGAATGACAATTCACACTGATTAGGCGCGGGAAGGGGGTGATCAGACCACACCCTCTCGTGCCTCGAGAGTTTACCATGTCGGATTCTCCCGGGATGGGTTCTCTCAGTCATTAATATATATATATATATGTATATATATATATACACAGAGAGAGAGAGAGAGAGTTAGGCTAAAATACACTTGAGTTTATGGATTTGTAACACACAATTGTGGTGTTTGCAGATCTAGACAATGTTTATGACAAATCCAAACCGTTGATATACATTGTTATAACAATACATGCTACATGCAAAATTTGAGGTTATTTAAAATTTCCTAATTTACTCTTTCATGACCAACAAAATGGATGCCAAAAACTAATTTGAATCAGATAATTTTTTTTGCCTTAATGTGCATGACCTATGAGTGTTCAAATGAGTTCATATTTTATATGTAGTATGTTCATATGATATTTAAGAAGATCAATAGTTTAGATTTCAAAATAAATATTATCTGATGAAAAATGATTTGAGTATATTCAGTCTCCCATACAATTGAGTGTATTCCAACCTCTCTCTCTCTCTCTCTCTCTCTCTCTCTCTCTCTATATATATATATATATATATATATATATATATATATATATATATATATATATGGGATTAAGAGAGAAAGATTTCTCCCCCCTCTCCCATAACCCGTGGTAGAGGCCGAATGCCCGGAAGGGTGATAAATCAAGAGATGCTTCTCCATGTGGTTTCGAACCCGGGTCCCTTCATTGGGGACCAGCGGAATTCGCCAACCGGGCTATTCCCTTGCCGTCATATATATATATATATATATATATATATATATATATATATATATATATATATATATATATATATATATATATATATATATATATATATATATATATATATATATATATATATATATATATATATATATATATATATATATATATATATATATATATATATATATATATATATATGAGGAGAAAACTTACTGATGATGGGGGACACAAATGATAGTTGCATTAGGAACTTTTACGACATTGATAATGTTGTATTTGCATATATTATAATACAATAAAATGATATTTGTACAAAGTACATGTCAAATTAAATAAATGGCTTTGTTGAGGCACGAGCTATAAATTAGACTGCCAAACCTTTTTGTATTGCCAAACCTTTACATATAGCTCTCAAACGTCTCAAACTGACGCATTTTCCTATAGAAAAATAAGTACATTTATATCAACCAGAAAAAGATTAAAGATTTATCTCTACAAATTTTGGACTACCTAACTTCCCAACCGAGTTAATATACTCTTATATATGGATTATTTTTTAAGATTATGTATCCTATAGAACTGTAGACATTTATGGTATGTTCACGAAGGTAACCACTGACATAAAGAAAACAAAACTTCTCTTGTACGTGACTATTTTATTCTTTCATTAGTTCTTCAAAGGTTAACTCAATAAAATCATATAAATTTTCTATAAAATATTTATTGTGTGGATTATTTTTGTTTTTAGGATCAAACAAATATTGTCTTATATGATAATCTTAACGTCTTGTAATAAAAAAACAATATATCATGAAAACATGTTTTGTTAAGTGGTACCATGTAACAATTTATGGTTATATATAAACTCAAAAAATAACAATGTGATATTTTAAATTTGAAAATATATTAATCATAATGTTTAAACTAGTATATGAGTTTGAATAAATAAATATTATGATAATTTATGGTGACTAAAACATAAATATATTTACTTTTATGCGAACATGGAGACTACAAAAGTATCAAAATTTAATATCTTTCGTGTTACAATAAAACAATACAATATCCTAGAGAAATGACATTTGCATAAGTTTTGAGTGGAAGTTGGACGATGTAGTTGACCCATAGGGAAAGTCTAATTGTTTTCATTAACAAAATGTTGGTGATTATCTTAGAAGACTTGTGCACTCACATAAATTATTATGATAGTTCACAGAAGACTAAAAATGATAAATCATAGGGTTTATTTTACAATAATACATGACTTATTCTTGATTTTAACAAATAAATCATGAGATTAAAAATCACAAAAGTAGACATGATTTACAAGATTATTAATAAGTACATCTTGATACCATTTACTATAAAAACCATCAATATTTGTTATTTTTTTACCTCTCTTTGCATGCATCACACAACAATAGAAACACAAATCAACATACATAATATTCACATGCAACATATACACACATTAAATTATGTACCCATTTTGTTTATTTTACATATACCTATTTATACATGATAAAAAATTGATTATTCTCAATATACATTAATGATTCATGTTAGATTTTTTGTTTTGTCATTATATAAATATCAACAAATTTAATAATTACTAAGTGAACAATAATGTGTGAATATGTGATATTTTTGTTAATATGTGTAATAAATATAGTATAAGATCATGATTTATAAACATCAAGACAAAATTATTAAAAAAATGTGTTGAATAATATAAAACGTTGCACTAATATTTTTGTATTTTGTTATATATGTGTATCCTAATTTTGATATTTGTTCATCTGAACATTTACCATAAATGATATTTGTCATGACATTATGTGTAAAGAAAGTTGTGCAATTTAAAAGTAGATGTGTGGTTGTGTAATTTAGAAAATACATAAAGATATACACTATTTATAATATCCTATTCAATTTATAAAACATATATGTATTTAAAAAAATATGCAATTGAAGAAGGGGGGCACGTTCCCTTTCTTTCCCTCCCTTATAAGGGTCTCTCTCTCTCTCAATATATAGGCTAAAAGAATTATGTACCTGAGTATGTGTAGCTTACATGTACCCATCTTCATTTATGATGATTGTAAAATTTTGCTGAATAATCCAACCTTATAGATATAAAGTATACCCCTTAGATAAGATGTGTACAAAAATCACCAAAATTTGATATTCATAGATCATCCAACGAAAGAAAATGTGTATTTCAAAATCAACGATAAGTTACAGAAATTATATGAACCATTGAACGATATATTGCTATATCTCATTATCTATATGAGATATGATTATGATTTTCTAAACACATCTCTTATATATAGTGTTGAATCATTCTATATGGTTGGATTTTATTAACATACTCCACATGTGATATTTTAAAGGCCGGTACACATAAGTTACACATACCGACCGACACACAGTTCCTAACCTCATATATATATATATATATATATATATAAATATATATATATATATATATATATATATATAGAGAGAGAGAGAGAGAGATAGAGATAGAGTCAGGCTAGAATACACTCGAGTGTATCCGGAGCGGAATACACTCAAGTAGTTTTTCATTATGTAATATTTTTTTTGAAAATCTAATCGTTGATCTTCTTAAACATCTCGTGAACAACTCATACGCAAAATTTGAGCACATTTGGATATGTATAGCTCATGTTATGAAGACTGCAAAAATTATGCATTTCAAATTAGTTTTGCGCGTCGATTTTGTTGCCCTGAGATGAGTGACTTACACTCATCCAAATGGGCTCAAAATTTGTATGTAGCCTAGTTATAGTATGTCGGTGAAGATCAACGGTTTACATTTTGCAAAAAATAGTCTTGATATACAAACACACTTGAGTGTATTCGTGCGATCCGTACACTCGAGTGTATTCTAGCCTGACTATATATATATATATATATATATATATATATATATATATATATATATATATATATATATATATATATATATATATATATATATATATATATATATATATATATATATATATATATATATATATATATATATATATATATATATATATATGAGGTGAGGAAGTGTGTACCGGTCGGTATGTGTATCGGCCATTAAAATAGAATAAGGCCAATACACATAAGTTACACATACCGACCGGTACACACTTCCTAACCTCATATATATATATATATATATATATATCTATATATATATATATATATATCTATATATATATATATATATATATACATATACATATATATACCCCTATATATACATATACATATGTACATATATATACATTTATATATATATATATGTATATATATATATATATATATATATATATATATATATATATATATATATATATGGGTATATATTCACTGCCCTTGTGGGTAACTAACTTTAGTTAACCCTGATCTATTTTGTAATAGAAAAATACCTATTTGTAATGAGAAAGACAACATTTGTAATGAGATGACTAAATTTGTAATACAAACATTCATTTTGTATTACACGTCTGATTATAGTATAAATGATATTTAGGAAAGAAGTTAACGTTGTAATACAAATGAGTGTTTGTATTATAAATTTGTTCATCTCATTACAAATATATATCTTCCTATTACAAAATAGATGCATGGGTAACTAAGGTTAGCTACTCGAGCAGGTAGTGAATGAATGGCCTAAATATCATATACATATATATATGTATGTATACATATATATATATATATATATATATATATATATATATATATATATATATATATATATGTATATATATATAGAGAGAGAGAGAGAGAGAGAGAGAGTTAGAGAGAGAGAGAGAGAGGAACTAGATTACACTTGAGTGTACATATCACATCATGCAACTCAATATTGTTTGCCTATCTAGACCTTATATTTACAATTTTTAATCCATTGATCTTCATTGTTATAATGAAAATAGACCATATACAAAATTTGAGCCTATTTGGATGAGTATAAGCCACTTGTCTGAGGATAACAAAATCGATGCACGTAACTAATTCGAAATGCATGATTTTTACAACTTTTAGATGCATGACTTATAAGTTTCTAAATGAGCTCAAATTTATATACAATATGCTTATAAGGCATTTAATAAGATCAACGATTTAGAATTCCAAAATAATTCCTTCATTATGGAAAATAATTGAGGTGTATGGTGTCTCATGTACACTCGACTATAATCCAACTTAATTCCCTCTTTTTTTTGTAGGACCAGAGCTTATTCATTCATCCTGTGCTCTGGACAGGCCAAATACTAGAAACGTCTACATTGAGTTCCTCTACTGGCCAAAGAGGCTCATTACAATTGAAAGAAAGGGAAATGCGGGACTGAAGAGAAGTTTTGGCTATCTTATATGCGATCAGGTTGAGTTCTCTAGGGATATAAATCACCCAAAGATTGTCCAGATCAGCCTTGGAGACATTGAATTTCCTCCATAGTTGATGGAGATTTGGTGAGAGACATGTTGACTGATGCACCAGCTGCACTGACAGTCTGGAGTCAGTAAGCATAACCACATTTTGCAGGTTCTCAAATCGACAAATGGCAGTAGTTGTGACGATGGCAATGAGCTTGGCGTGGAGGACCGAGGTTGTCTTGAGGAACACACTTCTAACAGATATGAAGTGTCCCACGGAGTTCGTTATATGGATTCCTATGGTAGTGTCCTTGGAAGCATTGTTGTAGGCAACATCCACGAAGATGAGGTAGTCTACCAGCCCTGGGTAGTAGGAAACGGGATCACGTTGTCTGACAACTGATGTGGATGGCATCTTATTATCCAAGATGGATCTTGTTCTCTCTTGAATGAACGACATCTGAGCTTGGACGGATGGCTCTATGCGGTCATGTATGTGCTTGTTTCTGATGTTCCATATATGCCAACATGCAACAATGCACAATATAGTTGAGTTTGGTGTTCCGACAGTGAGTGAGATGATCCAATGGATCCATTCTTCTTCATCAAGCAATTGAGAGCTTTTAGGTGTAGTTAATTGGGCCCATATATGTTCACTGAAGGTACCGTCTCTTAAGCAATGCAGAAGGGTGTTCTCGTAGTTATTGTAGAGTGGGCATAAGGTGTCCACATCCATGTGACTCCGTTTCATTTCAATTTCGGTGAGAAGAGCGCGGTGCTGAAGGAACCATAGGAAGATCTTTCGGCGCTCAGGTATGTGTTGTTGCCAAATTGTCCTCCAGTCGCCAGCGATGGCCTAATGGGTTTTCTCCTTGATCCAGTTATACACAGCTTTAGTAGTGAGGTTGCCTAGACTGTCATGTGGCCAGACCCAGAGGTCTACTGAAGAATTTCCAGTTGGCGGGGGAATGTAGGGTATGATGTTGTGCGTAGCAGGTGGCATGAAATTGATGATGAATGAGGTGTCCCACTCGCCATTATCCATTCACATGGAACTGACTGTCATGTCCTAAAGCTCAGGGGGGACAGACCAGGAAGGGTCTAAGCTCATGATACTCCCCATTAATCCATTTATCTGACCAAACATTAGTATTGGTGCCAAAAATGAAAGTTTAATGGCATTGGCTGGTCACAGAGCTCATGTGCCTCTTGAAAAATGCCCAAATTGAAGAGCATAGTTTCTTGGTGATTCGGTTCCCTCGCATGTATTTTTTGTTGAGAATCTTCACCCAGATGACAGGGTAGTTGTTGAGAAAGAACCACACATTCTTGACCATGAGTGCTTCATTTTTCTCGTGAGCATTCTTTATGCCTAGCCCACCCAATTCTTTGTGGTTTGTGACCTTCTTCCAGGACACCAAGGAGAGCTTCCTCAGCTCTCTTCCTCCCGACCAGATGAAATTTGTGATGTGTCGATTGATGTCGTCACATAAAAGAGGGGATATGCACACCGTCTGCATACTATATGATGGAATGGCCTATAGGGTAGCCTTTGCCAAAGTTACCCTACCAGTCAGAGAAAGGTGACACGCAGACCAACTCGTCATACGATCCTTGATTCTAGAAACTAGTTGATGATGTGTATTCTTGTTAATGTTGTGATGAAGAATTGGTACCCCTAAGTATTGTCCCATGTCAGTTGTGCTTTTGAAGCCTATGGCCTCATAGAAGGAGCATTTTTCGGAGTTAGAAGTGTTTGCAGAGAAATAGCAATATGACTTGTCCATGGACACTGCTTGGCCTGATGCCTTGCTAAAGTTGTGAAGAACATCCTGGATGATCTGTGCCTGCTACACGTTGGCTCTGGCCATAAGGAGAATGTCATCCGTGAAGAATACATGGGAGAGTGGTGTGCCATGCTTGGTGAGTTGAATTGGTTTCCATTGGTTGTTTATTACAACTTCATTGATAGATAGAGAGAGCCTCTCCATACAAAGAACAAATACATATGGGCTGAGGGGGTCGTCCTGACGGACCCCTTTCACAGCTTTGAATGACGTAAGAGGTGCACCTTCCCAGAGAATATAAGTGTTCCCACTGGAGATGATGTTCATAATTAAGGAGATGATGATGGATGGAAGACTTGTCTTGCTCAAAGTGTCCTTGATAAATAACTAGTCCATGCGATCAAAGGCCTTCGAGAGGTCTAATTTTATACTGACCCATTTTTCCCCCTATTTCTTTTATCTCATAGAATGCATCACCTCCTGCACAAGGAGGATATTGTCACTGATGTGCCTTCTGAGTATAAAGCTGGATTGGTTATCAGAAATCTAGGATGGGAGGTGGGGTTTAATTCTTTCCACTAGGATCGTGGAGATGAGTTTGAAGCAGGAATTGTTCAGGGAGATGGGTCGTAGATCGGAACATCTCGGGGGTTGTTTCACTTTGGGTATGAGAACCATATAAGAATCGGTGAGTTTATCTTCTATCTTCCCAGTGTTGAAGACATGTTGAACTGTTCGAGTGATTGAAGGGCCAATCGTGAACCATTGGTTCTGAAGGAAGCCGTTGTGGGTGCCATCGGGGCCAGGGGCTTTTGATGGTGCCATCAACTAGAGCGTCTTGCAGATTTCATCCTGTCCAGGGGTTCTTGCAATAAAATTGAGAGCCTGCGGCATGAGAGCTTGAAAGATACCAATGTAGTTATGGGTGTGTTGGCTATTCACAGTGTTGTTGTTTTGTGCCATAAGATGGTGGAAGTGGTCTAAGATGGCCGGTTGTATGTCAGTGGGAGTGTCAGCCTAGTTACCATTCACGTTTCTCAGACTGGCAATCCTTGTGGCGTGGCGACGCCCTTTAACATAAGAATGAAAAAAATTTGTGTTACCATCGCCGCATTGCAACCATTCGATATGTGCTTTCTGCTGCCAATCAAGATCCTCAGAAAGAAGGATGTTAGAGTTCTTCTCTGTTAAAATGGAGGACAAAGAGTCATTAGACGAGCATGGATTGACACTGTCTCATACCTGGCAATGGTCCAGATTGGTGAGGATTAAGTTCTTTTGCATGTTCTTCTGCTTGAGAGAATACTTTTCCCATTTGAGGATAGCACTTTGAAAGGGAGAGAGGGCAACTAGGAAAGGTTTTGAATTGTCCCAGAAGGGCATGAAGGCCCTCTCAAAGTCCGATAGAATCTTCCAACTAGCCTTTGTTCTGAAGATAGCAGGCCAAGCATCCCTGACGGGTTGACTAGTAAGAAGGATGGGGTTATGGTCGGAATGGAGTCTAGGAAGGATAGAACTATTGAGGCCCCCTTCAGCCGTAAGGCAATGGTTGTTTGTGAGTACTCTGTCCAGCTTTTCCAGTAGCTGGTGGTGTTTGAAAATGTAGAATTGGCCATTAGTTTTGACTTCCGCGATGCCCGTTTGTTGTAGCAAGGCATTGAAGAGACAACTATTAGCCCTGTCGAAGTGCTTGCCACCCTTCTTCTCTGAGGGGTCAAGCATCATGTTAAAATCACCCAAAACTGCCCATGCACCGGTAACCTGCTCTGAGATTTCTAGCAACCTGGGCCAGCGAAGCTTTCGCTTAGAAGGAGTGGGACTGCCGTAGACAAAGGTGGCATGTCATGACATGTTCACCTAACAATGGATGAATTGTATGTGGTTTTTGAGGATGTCAACATGACAACGAGTATCATCCCAAAGGATCCAGATGCCGCCAGAGAAACCCAACGCATCAACACTGTGGGAGGAGGAGAAACTGAGCTTCTTGATGACAGTGTCAGCCGAGGCACCACTGCATCTGGTTTCTAGGAGGACCAGCATATGTAGTTTATATTTGGTTTTGTATTCTTTAAGAAGACGGATAGTATGTTTAGATCTTTCTCCTTGAGCATTCCAGCAGATGACGTTAAACATTAAGAATGAGTGGCTGGGAGGTTTACTGGATTGCAGCGAGCAGGACCTGGCTTGGGCCTTTGTCGCCTTGTCCAACTTCTTTCATAACTTACATTTGTTCCGGAGCCACCTCGTCCATGGCCAGGCTCTCCGATGTGAAGTCAAGCTATTTATGGGCTCCCGGCGGTTCGGTATAGCCTGGCCCGTGGGCCTGCTTCCCCTTCTTACGCACCCTTTCAGGGATAGCAACAACACATTGGTAGGTAATTTTCTTGCTTCTTAGGACCACTCCATTATTCCTTCGTACCGAGTTGCCCCATTGGAAGGTGTTTGGATGAGAAGTAGTGGTGACTGGCGGGGCTAGGCTTTTGAATCTGAAAGACTCCCCTTCATTGGGAACCAAGTTTCTACCCTTAGAGACTTCATCGTCAACTAGGGTGATCACGATGTTAGCCTGTAAATTCCCCTGGGCTTCCTTGTTACCGGAGGTGTTCCCCAGTGGTGCAAACTGCCCAGATTTAGTCTGGTTTTTCTTCTTGTTCTTCTTGCTAACAACTATCTCCCAATCAGGTTTCGAGTTAGCATTGGCTGGAGGGTCCCCTGGCCCCACATTGATTGTCAGAGGGTCCATCTCATTAGCATTAGGAGGGCTGCCTTGGTCACCATTGGGGTTAGGCTTCTTGGCCGCCTAACTTCGTTGAGGTTTGGGGGCGTGGATTGCCTCAGTATAGGTACATGGCGTGTAGAGAATCGGTGTAGTGGATGATGCGGATTCGTTGGGGAGAAACGGTTGGGTATGAGTGCAGTCTTTCACAGAGTGATCGAGATGACCACATTGCATGCAGACTGTTGGTAAGTTCTCGTATTCCATCCTGTAGTTCTCTCCATTGAGGAAGATGGCTGGGAGGAGTGGCTTCGTTGTGTCAACCTCGACCGTGAGGCAGGCGAACTTCCCACGATCGCAGGCGGACGTCGTGTTGTCGATCTTGATGATTTTTCCCACCAGATCGCCAATGCATGCAAGAAGCCTGTTCTGAAATAGGAAAATCAGAAGGTCCTTCACTCACAGCCAGACAACAAGGTGCTTTGGGATGGGGTCAGAAGGCCTAAACCTCGTCGACCATGATTGAACAGAGAGATAGTTCCCGAACATTGTCTAAGGACCTCCCATCATGGCTTTGACGAAGTTCGTTTCATTAGCCAATTGGATGACATAGTACTCCATCTCAAGGTCTATTGCTCGAAAAGTATCGGTTGGTTTCCAGATAATGGAGAGTTGGTTGACAAGGGTTTGGAACCCTATACTTCCGGCGATGAGCTTGATGATAACTGCGTACTTCCATGGCTCCAGCAGCGTAGGAAGCGATGCCGGGTTGATCGTGATCGCTGGCAGTGCGTCGCTGTGATCCACACGAATATCATCATTAGTGAGGGTGTCCAGGGAAACATGTTTAAGAGCGGACGAGACCTTCCGCCCTGTCATGGCTTCCATAAACGACCTCTCCTTGGTTTGTTCATGGTTCTCGCCATCAGATGGCTTTGATGACGAATCTCCTGGTGTGGCGTCAGGGCCCTGCTGGTTCCCCGCATAAGGGGGGATCCCTGAGCCACGACCGCCGCCTCCACGTCCACCACTTCTTCCTCCTCGACCACGACCTCCGCTGCCGCCTAACCCTAGGCGGCCGCCTTCCATAACAACCAGAATTCCCTCTCTCTATATATATATGTGTGTGTGTGTATACACTAAACATTACTATGCCAAATACTTGTTCAAGTACATTATATATATATATATATATATATATATATATAGAGAGAGAGAGAGAGAGGGAGAGAGAGAGAGAGAGAGTCAGGCTAGTGTACACTCGAGTGTACCGGAGGTGCCGTACACCTCCGTCGTTTTCAAAGATGCGATAACTTTTTGAAAAATCTATACAACTGGTCTTTTTAAATATCTTAAGAACATACTATATAATAAATTTCAAATCATTTGGATATTTATAGGTCGTGCATCTAAAGGAGGTAAAAATCATTAATTTTAAATTAGTTTTGTGAGTCGATTTTGTTGTCCTTGGATGAATGACTTACACTCATCCAAATAAGCTCAAATTTTATATGTGGCTTATTATTATTATAACCATAAATATCAAGGAGTTAGATTTTATAAAAACATGGTCTAGATAGGCAAACACCATTGGGGTGTACGGCGTGATCTGTACACTCGAGTGTATTCTAGCCTGATATATATATATATATATATATATATATATATATATATATATATATATATATATACCATACTAGGGCTAGTTTGGTTAGGTGTAGTAGGGTGTACTTGTGTGAATTTGTAATATAAAAATGTACATCAAACGCACACTTTGTCATCTGGCTACACCCTACCAAACATGCCCTAGACGCGAACCCTCGTTTCCGTCCTCCTACTTTCCAAAAATCATCGAATACTTCAGGTTTTCTTTCTAACGTTTTAAAATAATGGGTTCCGTCCTGGTGCTTTCCTGATTTTGAGGGACTCAGATTTGCCACGGATGGATGTTTCCGATAAGCATCGAACTCAATCAATTAAGTATGATGGAGCCACTCTACATTATCACAAACTATTCGGAACAAACCCGAATATGTTCCCCAATTAGTGCAGGACTAAATGTTTGTTCTCCTAGGCATGCCTACGGCCATGAAGCTGTTTGATTCTAACACTTTTGGTTTCTTCTTTGAGGAATCCCAAGATTTTCTACATAAACCGTGAACATCAGTCCTGATGTGTGGATGATTGGCGTTTACATTTTGGTACTGCCAAGAGAGGATCTCGATTGACCGATGCCCATGTACACCGCTGTGGAAGAAGCGACATTGCGGATAAAGCTAAAAGAAGCCAGATCTACTGGCATTGACATCATTGTTTCAGATCCCACCTAATTAGTTGATTCTGTCATACATACGATATCCGTAGGGATTTACACAACGACTTTTAATTACGACCATAGTCATGTTGCTTTGGGGTATGTGATTAACATTATTGTGATCTAGCTGAGTAACATGTACAGCAGCTTCTCTCTATCTAATTCGTAAGTAAAAATCCATCATCGGAAATGGAAAAAACCAGTTGCATTTACAAGCAAATACAAAGCCCCACACCAATCAGGCAAACCGCAGTTTGACGGTCCCACACTGTCAATAGTTCGGTAGGAGCATTAGGACAGATCATCCTACTAACAGATTGAGGGTGCAGTCTAGCAAACCACAATCCTCACTTTATCCCATTCAACACCACTCAATATTTCTGCGGACTTGTTATCCCCACTAAGTGTTCTTCATATCTCACAACTAACCTCCAATGCCTCACGGAGCTCACTAGTAGTGATATCGTCTTTAATGTCGGTTAAATAAGACTTCTGACGTCGGTTTCCAAGCGACACTCAAGTGGATGACACTAAAAGTAGATGCCTCCAGCATCGGTTGCAAAACCGACGACATAGACCGTCCCAGATTGCAACTAAAAAAAGAATCGCCAGTGAAACTATAGGCATCCGTTATTCATTCAAAATCGACGTCATTCTCCATCCCGGACAAAAAAAATGGCCCCCTGGTTAGACTATAGTTATCAGTTTTTATAAATAACTCTGTTGACCTTATTGACGGTTTTTAGATAACAAAAAAACCCCACACTATTGGACCATAGGCGTCAATTATTGATTCAAAACCGACGCCATTCTCCATCCCGAACAAAAAAACTGGCAAAAGGTGCCGGTTTACTATAATTAACCGACGAGTTGGACATTCGTTATCGGTTTTTTTCATTTAACCGAAGACTATATTTTTTCTTTCTTATCAGCTTGCAGACATGTTGTCCTGTTGGTCAGCAGGATGTAGAACCTGCAGTTCTGAATTGTAAGTTTACAACATCCTCTGATTTCAGCCAACAACAAGCCACAAACCTACAATATTAACAAAATAGACAATATTATATATAGATCATGTGATTCACACACATGTATAAGCACATTTAATTCATTCATATGATTCACACACATGTAGAAACATGTAGTTCCATTCATCCCTCCATTTTATATTCACACACATGTAGCAACCTACAATTCCATTCATTCATCTCTTTTCACATTCACACGCATGCAGAAGCATATTCATTCATTTATCTTCACATTCACACACATGTATATAGATAAGAAAATTAAAAAAAAAGTCATTCATACATGTATATATAAGTGTGTCTTTTAAAGTTTAACATGTCATAAATACATAAATAATATTATGACATCAAAGTTTAGAAATGTCATTCTTTATCATCATCATCATCGTCATCAGTACTCCAATGATAGTAAAAAATTCCCAGCACTTCTAAGGCTTTTGCACATTGCTCTCTTATATAATCTAATTGTTCCATCGTACATAGACTATGTACATCTAATAACTTTTCACCTATAGTGAAGTCACTAGTTTTAAACACCTACAAAGAGAATGACGTTTATATATAATTAATAAGATTGATAAGACTATATTATACCTGTTGTATGATATATATTTCTAGTGCAACATATCTGATAATTAGGTTCATATATCGCAACACGTAGTATGCACATGCCCAACCGTTGTCTTGTTTAACATACTATAAATTTCAACATACAAAATGTTAATAAATAAAAATAAGCATAGTTCACATAAATAATATATACATTGGCGTCAGGAAACTACATTCACATTGCCCCAAACTAATGGTTTATTCTTTGTCTTGCACATGTTTCCTCCAGCTTTTTTGAAATTTTTTAAAGCTCTACATGTTAATATAACACATTAAATTACGTTACTAAATAGTAATGTCATAATAGATGTTAACGGATATAAATATGAAAAATTTCTCACGTGAATAATGGCCTTTTCATTACGTGTCTATGCATGTCTAATTGTTTCCCCTCAGGATCTTGATAATAAATAGTGAACGTCTTGGGAAAAATAACCAATAACTCCCAATGCTTACCACTAGAGATAAGAAAGTTAAAAATATATAACTCAAAATCTACAATAAAATGTAATTTTCTTAAGTAAAGTAAACTTACTTAACATTGAATGGAGATATTATCATACTCTTCTTTTTTTACCAAAATATTTTAAAAGTGACAGAGCAATATAAGGTAACTGATGAAGGGTCTTTATGTACAAGACTGATACAAGATAGTATTAAAAATCCCACATGGGTAAATGAAAATTCTATACAGATCTTGCATAAGCCGCTGCAAAACATATATTATGTATGCATTAATATATAAGAAACTAGATCACAATATATAAAACAAGGTATATAGATATATAAACAATCTCTCACCATATTCATAGCTCTATCATAGATGTATTCAGCCAATCAAACCTAAACAACTCCAAAATATCTGTTATAAATATAGCATTATTGTATGATTGGCCTGCAACATCCTCCGAAATATAAACATTTATAGGACAATGTTTGTTATGTTCGCCTATCCATATTGCCATACCCCTAGAATTAGGACATATTGAGTTGTATAGGTCCTTTGGAAGCCAACTAGGTACTGTAGGAGGAGGTAGATGTGGAGGCGGAGGCGAAGGTGTAATGATTTTCTTCCTTTTCTCATGTATATATAATTTCATATCAATTTACTTGTATATACACACTAACAAATTAATGTAATGTAAATTTACAAAACAAGATTAGTATAGACAACATCTATTTCGGGCAACAATATCACTCCGCCTTGTGCTTCACCAAGCGTTCCAGCATCTGGGTGGGCATATGGCAATGGATGTTACCTCTAATGAGGGAACGCAAGCCTCAGGCTCACACAAACCGCACCATCGGGTACTGGAGTGTCATGAATCGTATGCCCTGGAAGGCATGGATAAGCCTCGACCTCTGCAATGATGAATTCTTTGAATCTTAGAAGGCATGATTTCAATCCCTACAAATTTACATAGAGTATGTTATATATATATATATATATATATATATATATATATATATATATATATACACACACACACATAAACATATCATCTTGAAAAGACTCATAAAAATACTTACAACGGACGTGCTAGGTGGTGGGTCTACATGATTACTCCCAACCACCTCTAACGTAGGGGAAGAGCAGCACGACACATGTACTGTCTGAATGGTAGCCTGAGACACCTACCACTTGCTCATTTCATAGAGTCTCTTATCAAGTTCTTCCTCAAATCTCTTATCAAGTGTCCTCGAATCTCCTATCAATTAACTCATCTACCTATACATGGACAAAAGAAATGCTAGATTTTTATTATTGAATTTCCTTTGCAATAACATTCTAAAAAAATATAGGTTACCTCAGATTTTAAAAATCCCACATTTGGGACATGTTTGCGTTGTGATGGCTCAAAGAATACTTTTATGCCCACACCAATGCCTACAACCCTAATACGTCCAGGATGCTATGGGTTTCCTAAAGCAACTGCCAATTCATCCCTTGTACCCTTAGGGATGAACTTTCCTTGCTTCCTCTTCTTGTGAAGCTCCCACTAATCACCATTAATAGAAATTGGTAAGTAAACATAACAATCATCAATATTGATTTCTCTGAGAGTTGAATTTTACTATTTTTACAGCCACCTCAGCAATTGCGGGTTTGGTTATATCTCCTTTCTTGTTTTTCCTCCCAGCTATCCACTCAGCTTGGCGAGGCAGAGGTGCGGGAGTAACAATAGAGGAATCACCAGTCTCCTGAGTAGTAGTAGACTCTGCAGCAGCAACAACCAGTGATTTTTGGCAAACACCTACATAGCTACTTAGACCCATCGTGTGGTCATGCACTTTCAGTGCACTCCTTGCTCTTTGAGCATCGCTCATAGCCTTATTAGTAACCATATTGAATTGGTTAGTAACACTAAAGGTCAATCGTGAATAGGTGAATTCATAAGAATGTATATTAATTAAATTTGGAGTGACGCTTAATACCTTCAATTCATCACTTTTTCTTTTGACAACAAACGCCTCCCAATCCTTCGGGTCCAGGTAGTTCCATTGTTCAGTGGCTAACTTCTTCCTGTTCTCAGCATCTCGTATGTATAGTTGGGTGAGATTTGTCCTATAGTTCCTTAGGACCCTCCCACAGTGCTGCGTTACCTTTTTACGATGTAGGCTTTCATCCAGTTCAAATATACTCTGCAAAATTTCATATATTTAATAGACTAGTATCCTAAAAATTGGTATTCTACAAAATCGAATTGCAAATAATAATAACTCACACATAGTTCTTTCCGTACTTAGTCTTTCTTCTCTTTAGCAACTTTATGACAAGATTCTAAATTAGGACTACAATGGCTATGAGTAAGAACCCCAAGATATGAAATAAACGAGTTGCGGTTCACTCCAACTTGGTTTCCTACATGAAAAAAATCCACAGTCAGTTTTGGTCCATTGCCCTTTTGTTGTAGTAACTTGTTCATCATAGTGATGCCCCTCACTTTTTCAAATTTTTTTTGCTTCTCATCAAGTGCCAAAAAGTTTTCAGGGGTTACATCATAAATCTAAAAATTGACAAAAAACACTTATAGGATATAAATTATAAAAGACATATTGATAGAAATATAGGATATATTTTAAAACATACATCGTGAGGTGGCGCCTCATTGATATCCTCACCCTCACGGTAATCATCATACTCATGGTCAACCATCTGAAAGTGTCATTAAAAAAAATCAAACATTTAACATTTAACATAACTAGAAGATAATATAACATTGTAAAGTTCACATCGATGTAACATTCAAAAAATAAAACATAAAAATAAAATAAAAACATGCTTCTAATACTGCGATCTTTTATCAATCAACATTCTTTCAGTGTGATCTCTATACACATATAAGTCATCGTTGCCTTCAATATCTGGTGTTGGCAATCCAACTGAGAATGGTCTTGAGTCAACATACTAATCATAGTCCTCTTCTTCATCTATAGGATCTTCAATGAACTGTTTTTTAGCATGAAGAACAACTGACCATTTTTCATTTGCATGATCATTGATATAAAATACTTGTTTCTCCTGTGGTGCCAATATGAATGGTTCACCCTTCTCGCCAATCTTTTCAAAGTTCACTAATATGAAACCCAATTCATCCACTATAACTCCTTTGGTATTATCAACCCAATTACATTTAAAAAGTGGAATTTTGAAATCTACATAGTCAAACTCCCATATGTCTTCAATGGCACCGCAAAATGACATTTTAACTTCACGTGGACTCTTATCCTTAGCACTGGATAAAAATAATGAAGATTCTTGAAGGGTGACCCCACTGTTTTGAATGACGCTCTTATCAACTTAACGCTTTGTGTAATATGAGAACCCATTTATGTCAAACCCTTCATTAGACATAACATTCATTTTTTATTTAAAGGCGAGGCATTTGATATTTTCAGTAAGATTATTTGGTGTTTGAGATAGTTGATGTAAGACTTTATCTTCAAACCACTTAATAAATGTCTTGTTATGCTCTCCAACAAGATACATTGAATTGGATCGAGGATATTATTTCTTGATGAAATTGGTATGTTCCATGATATAAACACTCGCTTCGTCGATATTGTGTAAAATATACAAGTGAGCTTGTTCCAACAACTCACGGCTGATTACTTTCATCTGTGATCCTAAAATCGCTTTGCCAGAATACTCCTCAATATTCTTGTCATTTACAGGAGCATCACTACCACTCGAAAAGTCATTGTAAAAATTCATAACCTCTCTCGCCACATAACCCTCAATAATACTCCCTTCAGGATGATAACAGTTTTGAACATCACCTTTAAAAGCACTCATGTATCGTCCAAAAGGATACATCCAATGCAAGAAAATAGGTCCCAACATTTTCACTTCCCTAGTCAAGTGGACAACAAGATGTACCATGATATCAAAGAATGAAGGAGTAAAATACATCTCAATCTAACATACGGTAGAAACCACTTCTCTTTATAACTTATCAAGAGTCTCAGGATCAATAAATTTGTTGTACAGACTGTTGAAGAGGAAATAAAGTCTGGTGATTGCAAACCTTACATGCTTTGATAGTATAGATCGAATTTCCACGGGCAATATTTGTTGCATTAGAGTGTGACAATCATGAGATTTAAGACCTATCAACTTCATATCATTCAATGATACCAATCTACGGATGTTGGATGAGTAACCATGTGGCACCTTAACATTAACTAAGCAATCACAAAAAGCTTTCTTATCCTTTCTAGACAACGTGTAAAAAGTAAGAGGTAAATATGTTCTCCGATCACTACTAACTACTTTTGTAAATTTTGTCCTTATTCCCATTTTATATAGGTTCATTCTGGATTTGATCCCATCTTTAGTCTTACCTGGTATATTCAATAGAGTATCAATGACGCTATCACAGACAATTTTTTCAACATGCACAACATCGATACAATGCCTGACGGCCAAAGACCTCCAATAAAGAAGATCCCAAAATATTGACTTCTGCTTGAATAAAGATTTACCACTCTGTGTGGCCATGGTATATTGTGTTCTCTTACCAAATTCATTGACAAAGTATTTTACTCTTTTATAAACAACCTCCCTTGGTATAGGTTTAGGCGCACTCCATTCCTCATTCCATCCATTGAACGCTTTGCACAACCTTTAGTACGGATGGAATTTGAGAAGAAGCCTTCGATGACCAAGATATACAGTCTTTCCGCCATGTTTTAGTCATGTTGAATCAGTGTTCTCTTCACATATAGGACACGCTTTAGATCTTTTGACACTGTATCCAGACAAATTCCCATAAGCTAGAAAGTCATTAACAATGCAAAACAACATAGCATGCAAATGAAATGTCTCTCTAGGTGAAGCATCATAGGTCATCACACCTTCACCCCAAAGTTTTTTTAAATCATCAATCGGAGGTTCAAGATAAACATCGATATCATTTCTATATTGTTTAGGGCCCTATATCAACAATGACAACACAACATATTTATTTTTCATACACAACTAGAGAGGAAGATTATATATAATAAGCATAATAGGCCAAGTGCTATGTTGGCTTCTCAATGTCCCATACAGATTCATCCCATCGGTACAAAGCTCAAGTCTTAGATTCCTGACTTCTTCACCAAATTTAGGGTATAATAAATCAATCTTCTTCCACTGTGGAGAATTAGACGCATGTCGTAGGATCCCATTATTATTTTTCTTAACCTCTTTATGCCACCTCAAATTCTCTGCATCTATCAAATTGGCAAACAAGCGTTGAAACCATGGTATTATAGGTAGATACCACATCACCTTGGCAGGAGAACTAGTTTTGGACTTTATGGAAGTTGTCATTTCATACCTTGACGCACCACATTTTGGACAATCTTTCAAATCCACATAGTCCTTTTGAAATAATACACAATCATTCTGACATGTGTGTATCTTCTTGGCCTCCATTTCCATTGGGCACAACAATTTCTTTAACATGTATGATGAGATTAGCAGCTCATTTCCTTCAGGAAGAATTTCTTTCAACAAAGACAACAATGACGTGAAGCTTTTGTCACTCCATTTATTGTTAGCTTTCAACTTATACAATCTCGACACACTGCTAAGCTTTGTAATCTTAGTACAACATGTGTATAATAGTCTCTCAGCATCATACACAATGTTCCTAAACATGGGAGGTGGATCGATGTGCTCTACCCCACAACTATCCAACATCTCATCAACGATGTCTACTGGAACTGGTTTGTTCACATCTACGTCATTGGAGGCAATTTCTTCTTCCACACAAGTATTGCTATCGACATCTACTAATTTTAGGTTTGAAATCTCTCCATGCCAATGCCATTATGTATAGCCTTGTTCAATCCCGCTGCACATGACATGAATTTTGATTTCGTCACCAATGCTTACTTTCAAGTTGTTATCGCAATACCTACATGGACAGTAGAAACTATCTCCAGGTTGTTTCCTATGTTCCTTCGCAAATCTAATAAATTGATCAAGACCAGAAATAAACTCTGGGGTGTAACAATTTGGAATGGACATCCATGATCTATCCATTCTATGATCAAAGAGAAGACAAATATATATTAGGGTTTAGGGATTACATATTAAGTTAAGGGTTTAGCATTAAAATATTAGGGTTTAGGGTTAAAAGATTTAAAGATTAGGGTTTAGCGTTAAAAGATTAGGGTTTAGGACTGAAAGCGTTAAAAGATTAGGGTTTAGGGTTAAAATATTAGATTTCAGGGTCTTATATATATATATATGGCTAAAAGAATTGTGTACCCGAGTACATGTAGCTTACATGTACCCACCTTCATTTATGGGGATTGTAAAATTGTATTGAATAACCCAACCTTATGGATGTATAGTATACCCCTTAGATAAGATGTGTACTAAAAAGAAAATGTCTATTTTCTAATCAATGGTAAGTTGCAAAAATTGCATATACCATTAAATGATGTATGGTTATATCTCATGATCTACATAAGATATGGTTATGATTTTTTAAAGACATATAATCTATATAGAGTTGAATCAATCCATATGGTTGGATTTTATCAACATACTCGACATTTTCTATTTTAATGGCCGGTACACGTAAGTTACATGTACCGGTCGGTACACACTTCCTGACCTCATATATATATATATATATATATATATATATATATATATATATATATATATATATATATATATATATATTGGAATATTTCCACATATTGAATTACACTTATTTCTAATTTCAATTTCTTTTATGAGTGATCTTGAATAATTTTGCTGTCTGATATGTCAAATGATATTTTTTTAACTAAATAATTTTTTTATTATGTTTTTGAAGGCCAATAACCCTCAATCTGTATTTTTTATCTTTGAGTTCTACAATTCAATGGTAGATCCTTATGGATAGATTCTGTTGACATTATATATATATATATATATATATATATATATATATATATATATATATATATATATATATATATATATATATATGAGTGTTTTTGCAAAATTGTGTTGGACTTTTTACATGAATGACATCATTGACTATACATATTCACCCCTGTTGCATCACATCATGTGCTTCAAATGCTTTACATTTTTAGAAGGAAAAAACATGTACTTAGAAGGGGAAAAATGTACAATGTATATACAAACCTCTGGGCTTGTTTCAAATGTTTTACATTTTTTAGAAGGAAAAAAACATGTCATATGTATATAAAATCCTTTGGGTTTTGTTTTATTGGAATTTCTTTATGCTATCTAAATGCAATATATGTTTACCCTTCCAAAATTATTCCATCATGTGTATATATATAAATTCCCAATGTCCATAAGTTATTGGCATGTGTTTCTTACATACTACTATTCTTATAGAATTGTAATTGTCACAACTTGTATTTCCCAAGTAATACATTTTTAGGGATTTATATGTATCTCTCTCTCCAAAATTAATCCTTCGATCTAGATGGTATATCGCATCAGATACCATAATATTTCTACTTAATAATGACAAATATAACTAAAACAATCTTTATCTCTTTGTTGAAGTTGTGCTTAAATCATGGAGTTTTTCTACATGTACTTTTTTAGGAAAATTTGAAGGTTGTCTATATAGATTGAACTCCTTTTACAAGAAACAATAAGGTGGAAAATAAATGAGACACCAAACAAACTTCAAAGATTATTTGGTGGGAGTGACAATTATTGAAAAACACCCTCATGATCATGTGGATAATTGTATCAAGCGGTATCCCATATAAATGATACATATTTACATATTTTATATTGGTAATTATCTAATACTCATTGGCGTTATGACAAATTTCATTAACATATGCTTGGCATCTTTCCCCTTGCAATATTCTTGGTCTTTCTAGCCATGCAACAAACATGTTTAATTTTCTTTTATTTTTGAGCTACATTGGCTATCGTGCATCTATCTATTTTGATTATAGAAGCATTGAACCCACACTTTGAGAAAACCCACACTTTTGAAATAGTGTTACATTATATAAGTTGGTGTTGATGATCAATGTCAATGTATTACGATTTAATATGTGGACCACGAGGGTAGAACCTTGTATTTTTCTATGTATACACATATGTGCACATATGCACACATTCAATATATATATATATATATATATATATATATATATATATATAGTATATATGTAAAATTGTAGAGTTTTTCTTTATGTTTTCCAAATAGTTGGATGGACTTTTAGAAAATGGCTTCTAAACTTTTGTAAATTTCTAGTACAACACAATCATGCTAGAAGTAATTTTCTAGTACAACACAATAATGCTAGAATGCACATCATCACCATCAATTCTAATATATTAAGTCACATGATGGTCACAATTCCTATTATTTACTGTCTTTTTGTGATTTAGTATGTTAATGTATGTGTCTTTATCCATATAATGTAAATGTATGAATATTTTGGTTGTGACTTACTCTTATGTATGACACCAGTGTAATGACGCTAAATAATAATGACATATTGGTTGATCTTTGATCACATCTAGAAATAGTAATACTACATTAGAGAATTCTTCAAATGATATTTAGATGTAAACACCCACTAACACCATAATAATTACCTTATTGTAAAGGAGATTTTTATTTGTACAAAGAGTGAATAACCTTGATACATAGATAAGATCATTCATTTAATCTATACCAATTGCATTATCAAAATGAAAGAATAACCAATATATATTCAATTTTCATTGGCATAGTTTCTAGGGCCTTAAAATTTTTAAACATGCCTAGGTTTACCTCAATCAAATGTGTTGTTGTTGGATTTCCTTATTTTTCATTTACATATTATCTATTCGTTGATCATTGCATTCAATTTTTTTGTTCACTAACACTTATCTATTCATAAGAGCATTTATATCTAATTTCTTATTTACATACTTAATATCTTTATTTTTATGGAAAATCTAGTGTTATAATCCTATTATGCATACCATGCATGATGACATCCTACCCATTTGAGTTCTAATGCATCAACAATTTATTGTATGTACTTTAAATTTGAGGTGTGACCACTATCATGCATAAATATCTCATAGAAATTTTTCCAAAAATATTTTCATCATAACCATGAACTTAATTTCTTGAAAATTATTACTATAATTATATTATAATATATATATATATATATATATATATATATATATATATATATATATTCTCAAAGACACTTATATGATTGAAGATATAACTTAAATATTTAAAATTATCAAATTACTTATAAGCATGTGTTATGAGTAAGTTTTAATTAACATGAGACACGGGCTTGTTAATCATCTACTGCAAAAATATCTTCATATTAAGCCATCCACAACATGGCTCAGTAACTATAATTTATTAAACAACCAATAAAAGGTTTTTCATAGTTTCAAATAGGTTTCCAAATATGAAGTAAAATTTTGAATATGTTTTTTTTTTGTCGGTCAAAAAACATGTTACTATAATACCAAAAATTTGGGTTATTGTTTGTTTATAACGAATAATCCTTCACCCCGCCCACTCAAGAGTAAATTTCCGGGACTAGTTGTGTCATTGGGCAGACACCACTATTGTACCACGACCGACGCCAAGAGTCGAACCCGAGACCAATTTTCTGCACCATGAAACATAATTCTGAATATGTTCTTATCTTTAAACATATACTATTTTATCAGAACATAATTCAGATGTTTAACTTTACAAAATAATCTATTCAAAATTGTATCTTAGTTATTTCTTGATAATAACTACATCGTATATAAATTACATAAGAGTATGTTAGATTGTACCAAACGTCACGAACATGAGCAATGCCTGCGAGATAATGAATTACCTAATCATATGTAGCTACGACTGTAATAGTCAATTCGTAATAACTATTACTGGATTTTTGGTATCTTAGAGTCTGCTACATCAAGATAAATGTTTTTTTGGCACATACTTCCTATCTCATGGTGCAGAAAATTTATATAAATGTCAACATCTATTTATGAGAGTATCATTCAGTAAAAAGATTAGATGATACCAACGAATCACCTTTTATGATCCCATCTGCAAGTTTATTGTGCCTTTGCGGCTTCGATAATCATACTTCAAATTTATTGTATTACGATCAGTTAAATATATCATGTTTGGTTGCATAACATAAACTGAAGGTTCTTGAATAATAGAGAGATGGTAACATGAGCGTGCCTGTTCTTAGAACAGTGAGACAAGGTGGATCACTTAATAAAACAGAGATGACAATACGGATCTAAAGAATGATTCCTAGAATATACTGCATGCATTCCGATTTTCGCATTTTTTTCATGACCAACTTAAAGACCTTAGCAACCATCCTAATGATGAGTAATAGACCAAGTGGGACTAATCAGTACGTAATAATAGGAAACACAAATAGGGTCGATCTGCGATTGCAATAAACAATACATAACAAAAAACAATAATGTGATTGCAGAAACAAAGAGTACAATATTGTAGCTGGGTAAAATGGATGAAAGTTGTAATAGATTGAATTAATCAGTTTAACGTCAAGCTAATCGACATTATTAAAAAAATTTGTTTATGGAAATACATAATCATATGATTAAACTTACTTGATGTGATCGTTGTGGCAATCGAACAGCATGCAGATCCTAGGCGTTGTATGCTCAGAGGTAGTTTGTGCACAAGGTTGTGCCCAAGAAACTGAATATTGCTTTTTATCAAACCTCTTGTGCCCTTGCTAGACACATTCTTTGTAGCTATCTTCAAGTTCTTATGGAAAACAAATAGACCAACTTAAGTCCAGTAGTGGTTGCAGCTGATATAATTTGGAACTAATCGAGGATGACTGTGAACTCACTGGAGCCATCAGTGCAAAAATGACATTTAACGTCACATTTGATGGTGTCGATTAAAAATAAAAAACCGACAACACTATACTACGACGTCCGATAAAAAT